>JAAEAF010004647.1:0-110793 GCA_011037195.1 Triatoma infestans | reverse complement strand
TTTTGCACAAATGCTAAATTTCTGCTCTAAATCGCTTTGTTTATTACTTAATGTCTTCTAATCGCGGTGAGGAAAGTTAAGGAATATTTTTAACCTTCACGGAAGAAGGATATAAGAATGATATGCTTATACTTTGGGGAATAACAAAGAATTTTTCGCTTTTTTCATGAAGGGAGGATGAGAAATATCTCTACACCAAGTAGGAGGATAAAAACTGTCTCTATACTGCGGGAAGGAAGTATAAGGAATATTTCTATATGGGAAAGGAAGATTAAGGGAATATCTCTATTCCGTGAAGGAATGAGAATGCAAAATCTCTATATTAGGAAGGAAGAATCAGTAATACCTGTGAACTGCAGATTGAAATGAAGATAACAGGAATGATATCTCTAAACTGTAAGGAGGAAGGAAATATAAGAAACATTACGTTTGTGAGTACTATATGAGTGTTGGTATAATTGAAATAAGATTTGTTGCAGGGGTGAATGTGATATCTAGAAATGTGTAACTTCTTTTCTCTGTCTTTGCCAAAGTCATTCAATAATCTTTCCAAGATCTTAAATGCTAAATTTCAATGGGGTTAAAAATGCAATGAGAGAAGGAGAGAATAATACAATAATACTGCTGTTCATCACTCATACTGACTTTGTAAAATAATCAATTCACCGAACAGTCATTCAACAAAAGAGCTTGGTGATTGATAGTAGCACAAATACGTAATAAGCAAGGCTGTTCCATTTTGACATTCATTCTATTCCTTCTGCGTTGTGGATTTCATGGATCTCTACAATTTACAACTTCCTTTGGTAACTTTATACTATATAAACATACATTTGCAATTCCTAGACAACGAAGGGCACGGTAGGGATTCAGTTGTCATTACTTCGATTGCCACTATTGATAATCCCTATTTACACGATAGAGAAGCTTTGTTCCTGTGTTAACAGAGAAATTTAACATTTAATTAGTTGTACAAGCACAAACTGCTAGTTAGGTTTATTGCAGCATTCTGTTCAAAGGTGGAATGTTTGGAAATGAAGCACTAGCATTCCTTTCATTAATATCTTAGTGTTACCTAAAACATTTTCGTTGATAAATAGTTTCTGATCAGTAGTTTAGGCGTAAACCTTTTGAAAGCACATACATTACTTCCCTTTTTAATGCACTTTACAAAGTGCCAATCAAATTTAGTTTCTTAATTATTCTAATGTTGAATAACAGAAGGCAAAAACTGTTCTTTAAGTAATAGCTGCATGAACAAAAGAACGCATAAATAAAAACCTAAATATTTTGATATAGAGTCATTTTATGCAATTTTAAATAGCATAAATATGTTTCAAGTCTAATTGTTATTGACTCTTCACCATTTCCCATATTTTAACGGCTAATAATCATAGTTCTTTGGATACCCCTTAAATTCATGCTTCGATTATCGTGTGGATAAAGATAGTATTGACCCAGCATCGTGAGAGAAAGTGGGAAGCTAAAGTGGAAGTTAGTAATAAATCTTGCTAACGAACGCTAGAATTAAACGGCTGTGATAATCTCGGCAAGCTTACACACGTTACCAATAACAATTACCGTCTGGCAAGTCTTAACCCTATATTGCGCCTAAGGTTGGAGCATTCGAAAATATAAATAAAAAAATCAACTTACGATATATAATTTTATTTACAGTAATATTATGAGAAGGTTTGGTTTTTGAAAGTTGGTGGTAAACCGTGAAAAAAAATTCCAAAATGAAGACGTAGTTGCAGGTAAATTAGCAATAATAAATTATCAAATTGTAGAAGTTGTTGGCCGTTAGAAATGATCTGGTGTATCTCTTAGTTGGCTGATCGGCCGGGGGGTACCATAAGTGAACATGGTAATTGAACATGTGGTAATTAACAGAGCATACAAAATTTCCCGATTCTAAGATAGCCCCTGAAGAAGACAAACAATGTTTGTCGAAACGTCGGGCCATTAATAAAAAACACTTTAAAAAAATTTTTTAGTGTTTTTCTTATGGTACCCCCCGGCCGATCAGCCAACTAAGAGATACATCAGATCAATAATAAATTACTATAATAAATCACGCCTCATCAACTGTAAGACAATTTTTGAAAAGTTAGATGTAAATAAAAGGAATTTTAAAAGAAATGTTTAGACCAGGGTGTCCAATCTTTTGGGTTATCTGGGGCACATTAGAAGAAGAAGAACTAACTTGTGCCACACTTAAAATACAAACACGAATGATATGCAAAAATATAAATTTTCCTTATATCCGATGCTACAGCCTGAACAATTCGTAGTAGGTACGAAAGCCCAGTTTGAGATAGATATATTTTAACTCAACATATCCATTTGAGATTGCTACTATAAAAATATATTTATTTAAGTAATATATTTCATTAATATTATAAACATTTTACTATAAAAGTAAAAGTGGGCAGCATAAAACTAGTGGGGGTAGCTGGCATTTATTTGAGAAACTAATATTACAATATATGGCTGGATGGAAGTAATTACAAATCTCAGTGAGTTCTCAAGGTGCTTTAAAGATATTTTTGTACTAATTTTACTCTTCGTTGACTTCATTATTCAAAATAGTTGCTCACAAATCTTGGTGTTGCCAAAAAGCGAAAACATGAATAAGGCAGGATTGTAAGGCGAGGAATATTATTCTCTGGGCAATAGGTTTTATAAAGTCCAGACATTTAAACTGAATGTCAGATTGCAGTTCTAGATGTTCTATTTGAAAATACGCAGGTAGTATCTAGGTAACTTTAATATACCATACGTCGAGCTGAGATATTTCCCCTCTCTTCTTGGGAGACAAAAGACACCTCAGATATATCTGAATAATATCAAAAAGCATTAGTGAATTATTTATTTATATCAGTTTAAAATTATTTGCTGGAATATAAGCCGTCCCGGTCCGTGGGTTGGACACCCACAGTTTAGACCTCCTCATTCTCTTGGAGTATGAGAGTGATGCATGGTTCAGTTGCTTTTATTTCAATATTGTGTACTATAAGAAAAATTATATCTTTATAAAGTCACATTGTGATATGGCTATCAAGTGTGACTAACAGAGGAAGTGAAGTTTTTGCAATACAAATACAGAGAAATAGTTATTTACAATAATTATTAAAGTTCAACAAACATTTTAATAAACCCAAAAATGTAAATAATAAATGTAAGTCATAAATAAAAGGCACATGTAGAAGCTGTTATATATTAGCAGATGGAGCAGTTATAAACATCTCTGTTACTCAAAATTGCACATATAACTTCATTCTTGTAGGAATGGACACAGGCCTTTCATTCGGCCACCGTAAATAAGTGGTCACATACTAGTAGAGGAAAAACTTCCAGAGATCAAAGAGATCATGGAGGCGTAGAATGAAATTTCTTGTCGAATGAACATAGAACTGGAATGTCAATACAGTATCGTAACAGCAGGTAACTCATTTAGTTTGCTGTTCAAACAATGATTCTCTTCTGGTAATCATTCCGTAAAAACTAATGTTGATGCCAGTTATAGCGAGACATCATTTACTACTAATAAGAATTATAAGAAACATGCGGATATCTGTTGGATCGGTACGCAATATATGCTTTATTGTGTTGGTTCTGACCGGTTTCGGATTCTCATTTCTTTATAGTAAGGCAATGAAGTTCATGTAGAGAGTTGACTTCAACTACTTACTACATGCTTAAATCCTTCGAAAATTCGAAACCGGTCAGAACCAACAAAATGAAGCTACGACAGATAATTTTATAGATATAACGGATGTTTCTTAAATGTATGGACTAGTTTAAAAGTTATCCTAGCGAAGTATGCTCTATATTATTATTAATAAACGATATTTAACCAGAGATCTTTGAGGTAGTTAGAGAAAGAAATAAGCAAAATAGAGAAATATAGTCTTCCAGAGACCTGAAAATCTCTAAATAGAGTCTACGTTCTGATATCTTCAGCTTTTGTAGAAATTGCCAGACTTAACGCATATTTCGTTAGGTCCACGTTCCCAGGTTCGTTTTTGTAGGAATGATCACAGGCCTATATTCGGCCACCTTAAATAAGTGGTCACAGACTAGTAGAAGAAAAACTACTAACTTCGATATTTAACTTTAAGTTATCTACGTTGGTTCACGAATTTGAAATACAAGCGCAAGAATTAGAAAAATTATCTCTTCAACAATGCGAGTGGACTTAAAATAGATTAATATTGACTTTTTAATAAACCTTCAGAAGCATAGTTCGAGGTCTCCAGAGCACCATCTTTTTTAGCGATGTGTTTGTGAAAAAATAACTCCAAAAGGTAAAATCGCAAAAAACTCAAACTTAAAGTCCGTTTAAGCACACGATGTTTTCGGTCAGAGTGCGTCAATTAAGAGCGCACTTTTAATGAGTGTACTTTATCCTTTTTTTTAGCGATTTTCTTAAAAACCGCTTCAACGATATTCTTTAAACTTGACAAACCACGTTAGTTCTTTTCTAAAAAAAAAATTGGAGGAGGGGGGGAATTTGTCTGTTGACAATTATAGACGATAGTTTTAGGAAGTGGTTTTCCATCTGAAACGCTGCTTCAAATTATCTTAAGTATGCTTACCATCTAGAAAATACAAAGAAGATGAAATAGTTTTAGAAAATATCAAATTTTAATTTGATAACATTAATGTTATCATTAATTAACACAACATAATTGATAACATTAATTAACCAAAACTGTGACTTTACAAATTGTAGTTTTCACATTTTCTCCATATTGTCGAAAATGGTTCCATCGATTTTCTTTATTCCAGGCATAAATATATCGATATTTTTTAGAAAATTTACTTAGATTGTTTCTGAAGAATCATAGATAATGCCCCGGAGTACGTTGCATAATGTTTTTTGGCAGCATAATTAATACTTGCGAAAGTTTTTAAGAAATCTGAGTATTAATACTCGACACCGGATGACAGATGAGGTAAGTGAGAGAATTAATATTTAACTTTAAGCAAATATTTATAATATTAATGGATAATATGTCATAAGATGAAAAGACTAGACCAAAGATAGAGTTGATAATATAAAAAGGAAAGGACCGTGATAGCAGATTGAAGAAAGCAGGTTGATGTATTTTCTAGCTAATAATTCTTTATTATATAAATCCTTTAATTATGCTTGGTAGGATGGCCATGCAAAAGAGGTATTCCCTTATAACTTTGATTAATAATTTGCTTCATTATAATTATAGTATATAAATATATTAAAAGGTTCCTTTGATTACTCAACACTAAATATTAAGACTATTTATAGAAAGAAATAAAAAAAGGAATTCTTTTTAAATATAATCTTCTATGGATATTTTCAAGCGATGGATTGACTTGAAATTTTTACACAACGTTGCGATTCTATATAAGAGTGTTTTTATATACTTTTTACTCCGAAGTTCCTACGGAAACAGGAAATTCCGAGAGTTTCGCGAGGTTGGCAGAAATAGACAGCTCTGACGCGTTGCGATGGGGCACGCTCTCTGACCCTCTTTCTCAACTACTTATAGTACCTCTATTCCGAAGTTCCCACGGAAATGGGAAATTCCGAGCGTTTCGCGAGGTTGGCAGAAATAGACAGAAGCAGACGCGTTGCGATGGTGGCGCGCTCTCTGAACCTCTTTCTCAACTACTTATAAGTACCGCTATTCCGAAGTTCCCACGGAAACGGGAAATTCCGAGCGTTTCGCGAGGTTGGCAGAAATAGTCAGAAGCAGACGCGTTGCGATGGTGGCGCGCTCTTTGAACCTCTTTCCTAACTACTTATGTTACTCTCACCGCCACCAGTCACGATGTACCTCACACCAGTCTCGCGCAGTTTGCCGCGCTGGCCGACTGAGTGATGGTGTTGTTTAATATAATAATAATACTTTTTAATAATACTATTATTTTTGTTTATTGCATATGTGTGAGCACACATAACAGCGTTTTTTCAATTATGTCAAACAGATGACTTTGCTTATAGTTTACATACTTTGATGTATGCAGACATTCCACTTGGAACCAACACGAAAGAATTTTGAAAGAAGGAAGAGAGGCAAAGCAGTAGTTGTACAACCTGGAATATTTTCATCTAATACTATACATCCGAATGTTATATACACTATACACCTGAACCACGCAGAATGCTTTTATTTATGTTTGCTTCTGATTACCGTTCATTGTCTAACATCATTTATACACTTGCGAACAGCGATGGAATAGTATATAATACATATCGGCGTGCGTACGAGGCACTTAATTTGCTGGAAAAAGACAATCATTGGGATAAGTCAATTGAAGATTCATCGGCTACTTCTAACCCATTTCAAATACGTACGCTGTTCGTAATTATTTTATCTCCATGTTTCCCATCACAACCCCTATAATTGTGGGAGAAATACAAAGACTACTTGGCCGAAGATATTCTGCACAGAATGCGTAAAGAAACACATAATTGGATTTCACAGAAGAAATATACAATGAGGCGCTAATCTTCATTGAGGATCTTTGTCTTGCAATGTGTGGCAAGTAGTTGGCACGAGTGAGTGTATCAGCACCGAATAGGTCGATCAATGCAACATTCGAGAGAGAACTGCTCAGAAAGCAATCATGCACCAGAAATGACTTACAGCTGTTCGTCCAAGAAAATACACTGAAACTCCTTCAAGAACAAAAGATAGCATTTGATACCATCACACAAGCTGTGATCAACCAATCCGGTGGATTGTAGGACGCTCCAGGTGGAACTGGAAAAACATTCTTAATTTCCTTAATCCTGGCTAAAATCCATTCAAACGGCCATATTGCGTTAGCACTTGCTTATTCAGGTATTGCTGCTACGTTGATGGAAGGAGGATGAACAGCGCATTCAGCTCTTAAACTGTTGCATTTCACAGAAAACCCAACATATAACATTTCCGAAACATCAGGCATGGAATTAGGGCGTGCAAAATCATTGTATGGGATGAGTGTACAATGGCTCACAAGAAGTCATTGGAAGCATTAGACCATACATTGAAAAATTTGCGAAATAATAAGGTTCCATTTGGTGGAGCATTGGTGCTACTATCCGGTGACTTCGGGCAAACGCTTCCAGTGATACCAGCTGATCAATTGCATGCCTTATAAAAACACTCTCCAATACGCCTTGCGTTCGGTATGACTATCAATAAAGCGCAAGGACAATCTTTGCAAGTGTGCGGTTTGAATTTAGAAAACGAATGCTTCTCTCATGGGCAATTATATGTCACCATCTGATCTTTACGTTTATGCAGAAAATGGACAAACAAAAAAATGTTGTCCATTCATTAGCTTTACAATAGGAAAAGACTTTTAGTTAAAATAATTTTTTCTTTCTTTCCTGCCAGTTCACAGCAACGCAAAGTAGGGTATTAAATTGAATGATGTGTTTTCTTGTTCTATGTTAACTATAATACTTCTATTTACTTCCCTAATAATTAAAATCAGACTGAGCCATAGCGAAGCGTGGCCGGGTTTAGCTAGTAATCTCATATTAAAAGAAAGAACAGCTGTTCTCGAAACTTTTTGACCTCGCTATCTTGAAGAGCCATGACATGTCTCTATAAGTGCTGGTATTTTTAATTGCGCATATTATTTTTGTTGGAATTCCCAGGAAGACTGATTTTTTTTAATACTGTTTGATTGTAGAAAAAAGGTAGTGTATCTTAAGTCAATTTAAAAAAAAGTATATTTTTTTATTATTATTATAGAAATTGGAATAATAAACTGGAAACAATGAATTTATATTTAATAACGGAAATTGATGATATTTTTTTACTTCATTAATTTCTTTAAAAAAATGATTCGATGGAAAAGTAAACAAATAGTGAATGTTAAAAAATAATTATGTAATACGAGTATATCATGAATTATGAATGGAAAAATGCAAATTAAAAAATGAAATGATTTTTGTATGATTCCATTCTGTTTTTATTATTAATTATTTAATGGAACCTATGAAATTTTACTTTTTCTATTTCGTTTGTCGCGCCTACCACACTGACACCTCACCCCCATCACTACCACTATAAATTGAGAAACACTTGTCTAAAGTATTGATCACTATTGGGAAAAAAATATATAACATTATCATAAAACATGGAGTACCAGTGTATGTTGGCATTGAAGGGAATGAGATGGCCGACGCTCTGGCAAGGAAAGGTGCTCTGGCATTTCTGTAGCTTGAACCATTTGTGGGGTCAATGACCAGTCTCTTTTAAAGGAACTTTAAAAGGAGGAGAAAATAAAAAAGTCTTAACTCTAGAACTCCCCAAGTCTAAGGCAGGCAAAGATCTGCTTGGGAAATTACAACCCAGTAAGGTCGGAAGCAAGCATCGGCTTAGTAAGAATACGCTCCGCATTCATACAGCAGTTTTCTCACGGGCATTGTAGATTCAGGGGACACCTGACGACGCTGAGTTTGGAGAGTGACCGCGTGTGCAGTTTCTGTGGGGAATGGAGGACACTCCAAAACATCTCCTAACGAACGTTTGCGACATTGTCATTCAGAGAAGATTCAGGAACCTGAGCAGTCACCAGGAGGAGGAGAGAAACATACCCTCCCTACATCCCTCCAGGAATTAAGATTTCTGGTTTTTATACTCAATTTAAAAAACTGTTTTTAAGTAAAAATTTTACAAAGTATAGTTTTACTCAATGGAGTTTAAAGAAGAAAAAATTTGTAATTTATGCCGATTTCAAGCGGGCTTTTGCAAGCATAAATCCAAAATTATTATGAAGTAAGTTTTATCAATTAGGAATCGGTATAAAGCTTAAAAGATTTATTGGAAATCTTTATTCTCTATTTTTATAATCTCCAAGTAAATTCAACTTCTTGTGAAATACGTAAAACTTTTACATATTTTATAATGGTTGCTTCAAGGCTAAGTTCTCAGCCCAGGTTTTTACTCACTGTTTATCTCTGATTTGCTGTTGCGAAGTTTGGAATTGTTATATTTTCTTACAACTTGCAGGAAGTTATAAGTTGATTGTCGTTTGGATATTGCATACACATAATTTTTGTCAATTGTAATGGCTGTATCCTTTTTCAGTTTTTTACGAAAATAAGTAACTATGCGACCTTGTAATCACTGTAACACTTTATTTCCGGTGAAACATGAACGAATAGATCTTCCTGCAGTTTTAAGAGAAAGTAAAAGAAAAAGTTTGTCTACCACATATACCTATATATATAATTTCGAATTACAGCGATTTGTTTTTGTCCATTAAACTTAAATGTTTGTATTTATTTTTATTTTAGCAGAAGATTTAAAAATACAATATATATATATTGTAATATGGAAGATGAGTGAAGTTCAAGTTGACTTTTAATAACGATCTGCTGCGGGCCATAAGGTCGTTAAAACAACGGATGTGCTTAGACCGATGATAGGATGTTCTCCCTATTAAAGATAAACAGATTATAATCAATCTATCATCTGCCAATCTATGTAATATAGTCTGCTACCATCACCATTTTATCCATCAAATCAAAACATGGCGAAGATAACACAATGCTCTTTACATAGAATAATTCATAAGCAACAAATTAGAGAGCACTCTAATAACTTGATGGACGATTAAATATCGAACACATGAATAAAGTTTAATACTTCACTAAAAGTTCAACTTTCTCCCATAATGTTTCAACAAAGTTCATTGACTTAACAAATTTATGTTCAAAATAATTATTTGACAAGAATTGCTTGTTACATTTATTAATTGGTATTTAACAAATTATTATCCATTTTAAAGGCACCACATTATTACTTAAATGTAGCCTGCGAGCCGTGCTTATTAAAATTAAATTACACCGAAATTATATTACATTACTAAATTATCGATAATATTGTAATTATTTCCAGCGAACTCTCATATTTATTAACTTTTTTTTAAACACAAATATCTGAAATTGGATTGGTCTAAAGATTATAGTTTCGTTTAATTTACGATTCATTACATTACATATAATTAAATAAAATTAGGGGAAATAATTATAATTATTATCGTTATTATTTCACAGTTGAAAACTTTGCTTCCCCTCCCAACATTTTAAATTTAATTTTTAAATCTCTTTGATTCTTGATGCTGTTTTTTAAATTTTTTTTTTATTATTTAAAAGGACTCCATAAGAATTTTGCACATAACATCTCTTAATATGTATGACTCAATGTTTTACGGTTGATCCACTAAAGCATTATACTATAAATGAAGAAGAATAGGTGACTCAATAAACAACCCGGCCTAACACCACTGTTGGCAGTAAAAGAAATCAGACAAACCGACCAATATGTTCACACCACCGATAAAGATCTACAGTATGTAGGTACATCTTCTAACGGCCACGATAAATTTGTTGGAGAGACCTCTTACATGTTACATTTTTAGATTTAAATTGCTGGTTTATACTATCAAATGCGGCTTTAAAATACATAAAGGAAACATTATATTGGTATACATGCATCTCCTTCTATTTAGTCTTAATTTGATCTGTATGACCTACATAAATATTGATCGACTGTATCGACTGTAAAAACGAGCAGCTCTTAAGCCTTACTGACTTTCATTATGTAGTTCATTCTCATTTAGAAATTTAGATTAGATTTAGATTGTTATATGGGATTAATGAAGTGTGACCTGGAAGAGCAACTGTGCCCCCGGAGCCTTCTCAGGGTACTGCCGGCTACCGACAGTGTTCTCTAGCTACAGACAATATTGCCCATCACCAGACTGTGAGCTGTAGAGGCTCCTAGGAAGAGAAAGTCTAAGTGCAGCAGGCTGGATTCGAACCCGGCACCTCTGCGTTGCTAGTCCAACGCGCTACCACTGAGCAAAAATCCTTCCTTCTTCCTTGGCTTACGCCATTTAACTAAGGACGGAAATCCTAGTTTGTGTACGGTGTTTGTCCTTGTCTGTAATTTAGGTTAAGTGCATTGTGTACTGTTCTGACGAAGTGCAGCGAGTACTGAGCTGTGATTATCACTGAGCTGTGATAATTCGTGGGGTCGCTATTCCTCAAGAAACTAGCGGCATGCAACTGATACCCCTTGCGGGTTCATTTACAAATTAAGTCAATCTGAAAATTAAGCAAGACAGCAAATATTTTCGCAAAACAATTTAAAAAAAAGTAAGGCCTTTGCCTTTATCGTGCTAATATCGTATAAATCGTTCTTCATAAAAGTACGCAAAATAATACCATCTTCAAAATTTGCGGAACCCTGTCAGAAGAATATATTTCCTTTACATTGCAAAACAACAATTGAAGAAAGGCATCCGGAGCATTTTCAAAAAACTCCCTAGAGCTTTATTCTTCTTTATATATATATATGTATTTGTGCGTGACGCTACTTCCTGTAGAGTATGAAATTAATTTAATTTATTTTGTGACAAAGAAAAATCACTGGCATTGTATGAAGTTTGGACCTTCTGAAAATATGAGGTACAGTTCAACAAAAGGGTTCTGTCAAAACACACTCTTAGTGAACAAGAGTAAAGAGGATAAAACCTGTCTCTCCAGGTTGCCATAAGGAGTATACCACACTGATGAGTAGGAATCTCTTAAATAACTTAGAAGTAAACAAATTTCGTACGTGATAAAGTTATCAAAGATTTAATCTTTTTTAATGTCAAAATTTTAGATGTTACTCAGCGACTAATAAGGTTCCTTCCTAATGTAATAGGATTTTTGACAGGTGGAGTAGGAGACAATTATGAACCGAGGGACCAACTTGTACTGCACTATAATTATTAAATATAAATTTATAAATTGATACACTAAAGAACTTAATATAAAGATATACTAAATGAGAGTGGGAAATAAGAAGTGGGAGAGAAGATAGAAGTGGCAAGAGCGCTGTTGTAGAATGATTGTTCACAACTCGTACTACACTGTGATGAAATGATTTCTGTTAAATCAACTTCTTAAATAGGAAACCTAAAATAGGTGGGGCTTGTTCCCCAAACAATAATATGCCTAGTGTCCAGTAGATATTGTTTATTTTACATTCTAGCGTGATTTTTTTTTTTTTTTTACAAATCCTATAATCAAGTATTCCAGTTTAATTTGAGGTAGCACGGCAATACAATTTTTTTCTGGCTGGTCCACTGAGTGTAACAATGAGGTTGAGTGATGAGTCATGCACGGGTCCAGGAATAACATAAAATTCAATAAATAGATAAATTAAATCTAGGAGGATATAACTGAGTTCATTTACTGAACATAGTTGGGTCCAATATACCTAAACGGCCTTGTAAACCTACCCATTTCGATTTCTTTTTTTGTTGGCATAGGTTTTCACAATACAGCCAGTGCTCTAGAGACGCAGGAGGTCTAATTTTACAATTTTCAATATCTCTATAATGGCTTCCATGACAGTATAATTTAGATCAAGACTTCATTTAATGATATCTATTTGTTAGACCATTTAGATCAAGAATTTCCCCCATTGACAATTTTTTTTGGTACTCGAGAATTTTTAGGTGACTATTCATTAAAACGTGACATACGAACACTATCGGACCAAATTTTAGTTTACTGCGAATTTGTTGTCAAATTTTGCGCACACTCACACATATACTGTTCATAACATCTATTCGCAAAACAATAAACAATTTGTATTTCGAAAATACTGATGCAGCAAGAGAAAAAAACAAACAATTTCATCCTTCACAATCCGGGAAGCTACTTAATCTTTTAGGGTAACTGATTTCAAAATTGCATTGCAATATGGATGTATGTAAGCAATACAGTCTAGTAGTGTACGGTTTGTTGTAAGCAGCACTCTGTATATGTAGTTGGGAAGGCTAATAGGAAAGAGCCAACTAGTGGCTCTCTCTAATGAAAAAGAGAGCCAACTAAATATTTAAAATCTATTTGGCTACACTGAACCCCACTAAATATTTAAAAACTATTTTACATTATACTGCTGCTACCAGATCTATTTTTAAATATTACTCCCCATTTCCTGATAACTCTGATAAATATTGAAGTAAAAAATCTGACCTTTTATTTATTAGAATAGGACCGGTAAATAGGGCAGTTTTCTATTTCTAATGTAATAGCTGAAGAGGCAAATTAAAATTGGGAATTATCAGCCTATTGAGGGCACACGGTTAGGAAACTTCTTTCTTATTTTCTGTCGAGTTCCTTTTTTACGTCTTTTACTTTTACTTTTATTTCAATAATTTTGAATAAATAGATGGATTTCTGAATAGAATATTTCAGAAACAAAAAAAAAAAAAAATCCGAGATAGTCAACACTCATTGGCCGTTTGTTCCCTACCATTCCATATGGAGATTTCGGCGAAAATTCATTAACCGGTTACTACTTAATTGAATGTTTTTTGTTTTTGTTTTTTTTTTTACTCAGTTTTCGCGATTTTCCTTAAATTTAAAAACCTGTCACTTTTATTTGTAACAATTTTTCAAGCAAAATTAGTTTTTTTTTGGAAAGTTCCAAGGAAGCAAAAACTTTGAAGTAAGTAAAGCATCATTTTATTTTGATTCTGACACCTATCAGGATTATTAAAAAGGAATTCCTGGAATTAGAAGTTACTATAGAATTGGTATAGATTTCTGAGGTTTATTTACCACACTAGTGAAGAAGGTCGTGTCAAATTGTTTATATTGATTTTTCACCGAAAGTACATGTTTTGAGGTCCTCTAAATTACGAAAACAATGTTTTTAGCATAGTGTATGTATGTTTTTGTGTATGTGTGTGTATGTATGTATGTATATATTTAAACGAAAAATCGCACGAATCTCAACTTGTTATTCGATTTAGGCAACTATCACCGCTTCAGACACGAAGGTTTCTGGCAAATTCCATTAACCGGAAGTGCGACTTTTAGTGAATTTTTTTCACAGTTTTTCGTTGTTTTTTTTTTGAAATCGGCTCCAATAATATATTTTATTTTTTGTTAACTTAAAGCGAGTCAACATGTGAAGTCATTGGCGTTCGGAACTTCCTTACTGCACTGCCGGCCTCCGGACAGTGTTCTCCTGTTACAGACAACAACACTAAGGGCAGTATTGTTGGTTCTCCGCATTACTAATCCAGTACACTACCACTGCGCTAATACTCTCCCCTTATTATGTTATTTAAAGTTTGTGTAATGTTTTGGTGCCCTGTTCTACATTACATCCCTCCGATTTTCTTTAAACTTCATACACTAACTTACACGCATGAGAATACCTATCACTTTTATTCAGAAACATTTTCATGAATAAATTTTTTTTGGGGGTGGGAGTTTCTGGCGGACATTTAGCATCAAGATTTCCTCTAAAGTGCCACCGTCAATACAGTGTATAGTTCTATCAGGCAGGTAATACCTGTTAACCGGAAGTTCCACTATACAGAGTTTTTTTTGGAATTTTATCAAAACCGATTGACTGTGTTAAAACATGGAATGCTAACTGCACATATAAAAACAATAATAATCCACTTTTAATTGCAACATTATTTTGGAAAAATTTATTTGATGGCATTTTGTGCAAAACTGTGCTATTATATGTTATTTTAACTTTGTGTAATGTTTTGGCGCTCGCTTCTGGATTGCACCCCACAACTTCTAAAATATTAGATACGAATGTATTCTAATATTTAGAATATACCAAATATTTTTTAATATATAACAAAAAAAATCTGGTATGAAACACTCACACAACTTTCAACTTAGTCAAAATTTCCATCTTTAATGAAGAAAATTTTTCCATTTCATAATTTACATTAAGTGCCGTAAGAGTCAGTCTTGTGAGTGTTTCACACCAGAATTATCAGAATTATCTTCATAAAAGCGACACGTCTAACCTTTATTGTACAAATTGAAATGCACGTATGTAAATCAATTTTTGCAAAATCTATTTTGGATGATTCTCGGAATTTTTTGAGATAGGCTAGAATTTAAATTGTGTGCCTAATATATGTGGTAGCACCTTGTGCCTTACAAACCAACACGTGCCTATTTATACACGCTAATGAGTTAATCTAAACGTTTACAAGTTTGCAGACAAATTTGTCCAATAGAATTGTAACAACTGCAGTAAACAGGAAGTCGTATGATTGTTTCACACCAGTTTTTTTTTATATTAAATGAAAATGTTAGCGCTGGCAAAGTGCAATTGTTATATGAATGAAAAAAATCTGGTGTGAAACCCTCACACAACTTTCTCTTATTCCTGTTCTCAAAATTATAATTGGCAAATCTTATAGTTTGTATACCAAATATAACGAAATTCGTCGAAAACTGGAAAAACTGTTCAGTAAAAACGCACTTCCGGCTAACTAATTTTCTTAAAACTTGAAATTTTGGCCATCTATTTATTTCTAATTAATTTTGTTTGGATGATAGAATTGTATAATCAACTATGATACTATTTTCGAGGAAAGCTGTAACCCCACCCCTCCCTTAAAAGTGCCCTTAAATGATTTTTTCCAGAGAAATGTTTTAAATAAAAGATGTAGATCTTTGCAAGTTTAGTTTCAAGAAAATCGTCGAAGCGATTTTTGAGAAAATCGCGAAAAGGTAAAAAAAAATCATTTAGTAAGGTGTTAAAACAAACGCACTTCCGGTTATCCGATTTTTCCAAACTCAGAATTTCAACAACATATTTAATTCTAATTAATATTATTTAGATGACAGATTTGTCTAATAAACTGAAATAGCAGGTAAGATGAAACCTAACCCCACCCCACCCCCAGAAGTTCCCTTAAATGAATTTTCCCGGAGAAAAGTTTCAAATAAAAGTTGTAGCTGGTCGTATGTGTAGTTGATATGCCAAATTTAAAGAAATTCGGCAGAGCCATTTTTGAGAAAATAGCAAAAACGTAAAAAAAAACTAGTAAAGTGGTACTTCCGCTTGAGGAATTTTGACAGATAACCACCGTCGGATCCCATGGTGATACCTAAAGGTAATATCAAGTTTCAACTTTCTACGGTTTTTCGTTTTTGAGCTATGCTGTTCACAGATACACTGAAAACACACACACACACCACACACACACACACAGAGACCATTTGCTATAAACCCCTTTTTTTGGACTCAGGGGACCTCAAAACGGATATTTCCGGTGAAAACTTGATATCGAAAATTTGACACGATTACACTTCCTCTTACTAGAAGTAAGAGAAAGTAAAAATACTGCAGATGTGTTTCTTAATTATATTTTTTTAAAAAGGCAATACATCTTTCTTCTATTAGGAAAGATAAAACAGACAGCGAGATCTGACAATATGGCCAATGAAATACTACTACTAGTTTATGCAACTTACTAAACCAAGCTACAGAAAAACAAAAGTACAGGGTTTTTATTAACTCTTCTTCTTCTTGCCATAATCTGATCCTGCTACTGCAGCTCTCTCTATATTCCATCTTTGACTGTCGTCTGCTAGTATAAAGAGGATTCTTTCAATATTAATACCGTAAGAATACACTATGAAGTTGCTACCATTCTTGGAAATCTTTCCTATGTATTCATAAGTAAAAACTCCATGAGAGGATTTCTTGGATGTTATTACATATTGTTGCAAACTGATCCGTTTAGGTTGGGGGCATAAAAAAAAGGTATAGCGAATATTATATTATGACGTCTGGTTGTATTTTGAATTAAAATAATTCTTGTTGTTTATGAGCAATATGTTATACATGAGATAATAGTGTATTTTAAGAAACAAGATGGGAAATGAAAATAGTTCAGTGACTCTTATAATATTTGTAGATGGATTAGACCGAGTAGATTAGATCACATTCGAGCAAAACCCTCAACTATCTTGATGCTAGGAAGTTACTTTCTTTTTAAGTTATATCAAGTTTTAACCATCTGATCTTAAATAAATATTAGTGAATTTTTTTTTTTTAATATTTTATTCATTCCCTAATTTTTGGCTAAAATTTTCTAATATTAGAACAAAAATTATCTAATAATAATTTTTTTTTTTCAAACAAATTTGGAAATATGTTAATAATGGAAATTTTTATTTCCCTAAAAATTGATTTTCTAAAGAGTTCTAGGGGGTTGTGAGACATTAGACTTTACCCTATGCCATTTCAGTATTGTTGTATATACGGTTTACCACTTTGTAGGTACTAAAAGAATTATTTAGAAAAAGTTCCGTCATTTAAGAAATTATGACAATTAGTGCTGTGAGTATTGAGAAAGTTATTGAATTTACAACAATTTCTTTCTCTCACTTCTGGTAAGAGGAAGTATTGCAATCGTGTCAAATTTTGGAAATTGAATTTTCATCGGAAATACATGTTTTGAGGTCCCCTGAGTCAGAAAAAAAAAATGTAGGAAGGTCAAATTTAGTACTAAATTTCTGCAAGCATCTGTCAAGAAGGTTTCTGACAAATTCCATCATCCTGAACTGGGACTTTACTGAATGTTTTTTTTTTTTTTTTAAAGTTTTAAGAGATTTTCTAAACGATATTCATTAAGCATCGTATCCCAACTACACACTTAAATGCCTATTACTTTTATTTGAAACATTTCTCTTGGAAAATTGATATTTCTTCCCATGAATTTCTGGCGCTAATTCAAATGCTTTATAAGGTTAGATCAATGTTATTGGCACTCTAATGTAATCATTCTATTATCTGTCTGGGTAGATACTTGTCCCTCTGCCACCTCTATATTTATGTTAGGACAATGAGTATAATATGGAGTTTAAACAAAATATTGTCATTTTTATATATACCTAGGTATGTAGTTGTATTAACAGTAGTAAGAGGACAAAGTCATATGAGTGTTTCACACCAGATTTTTTTTTTTCTTTTATTAACAATTTGTAGAGCATAAAATTGTAAAAATAGTCTCCATATTCTGATTGGTAGTAGTGTTAGTTTGAACGGATGCAACGCAACAACAGGAAGCTTTGAACACTGCTGACGTAATGAATAAAAAATGGTTCCAAGCAAATTAAAGGGGAAAAGTAGTTGTGCATCCGGAGTAGTGCTAGAAAACTAAGTTAAAAATTCTTTCCTGGATTAGAAATGTTAATTTGGCCCAGCCTTTTTTTACATCATATTTTATTAAAAATCATATCTCTATATCTACCTTTATAAAATATTGAAATGAATCTAAACTAAAAATAGCACACACAGAAACTTTGCATAAAACAATGACAAGGTGTCGCAACTGCAATTCGACTTCTTAAATTGAAGACAAAATGTGATCATTTAAATTAAAAAAAAAAAAAAAAATGGAAACTTTTCTAATTTATCTGACATTCTCACAAATGTTAAAATAAATTTTTTTTATGAACTTCGACGCCTTTTTTTTTTGTTAACAAATATGAATATTAGATTTTTGTTCAGTAAAAAAACATTGACACCAAATCCAGTTTTTTTTATTTATTTATTTAAGGGGTCTCAACATCTGTGGTCATTTGTGCCCGGAGCCTTCTCCGTGCACTGCCGGCCTCCTGACAGTGTTCTCCCGTTACAGACAACACTGTCCATCACCGGACAGTGAGCTGTAGGGGCTCCTAGGAAGAGAAAATCTAAGGGTAGCACGGCTGGATTCGAACCCGTGATCTCCGCGTTGCTAGTCTAGCGCGCAACCACTGAGCTAAAACCCAGTTTGATTGGATTAATATTATGTAAAAGACGGTAATATAAAAAATGTTAAGCTGGCAGCCATGGACAAAATAGAGAAGATTTTGTGTGCTATATTAAGTATTCTTGCATTTTTTCCTAACATACATGTGTTGTGTTCTCAAAACAATCGTTTTATAATTTATTATATATCTATTTTATTACTGTGAAAATCAATAAACTTTAAACCTATCAGTTACATTCATTTTGGTTAAAGAAGAAAATTTAAAAATTAATAGGTACTGAAACTATAAAATTATCTTTTTTATCAAAGAATATAATTCAAATTAACCCTTATCCTTTGTTTAATACACGCCCTCGTTACTAAATACCAATTAAATTAATCAGCTGGTAACAATTTAGAGCGACAATAACTAAGTTGGGCGTCAATTTGAATATCTAATTTCATAAAAAAATATTTTATCGTTTCAGTACCTGTTTGGTTTTTTATATGTCTTGTAATATTAACTCGTATTTATTTATTATTTTTGTGCTGAACATTTAGTTTGTACTAAGGTCGATTAGAGCCCGCACACATTTTGTTTGGTCGAACGGAAAAAATAAACGCACACAACACTACATTAATTTTTTAAATTGCAGCTTCCAATCGTGACTAAATTTTCGACATACAGTTTCCACGGGAAATACACGTTTTGAGATCGCTTGAGTCAGGAAAATTGGTTTTTAGAAAATGATCTGTGTTTGTTTTTGGGTATATATATATATATACACACATATATATATATATATATATATATGTGTGTGTGTGTGTGTGTGTGTGAACAGCAAGGCTCAAAAAAAGAAAAATCGCAGGAAGTTCAAATCTGACATTCCATTTGAATATCATCATGAGAATCGACAGGAAGTTAGTCAAAATTCCTCAACCGAAAGTACATTTCTGTATGAATTTTTCAGTTTTTTCCGATTTTCCCAAAAAGGCATAAACGATTTTCTTTAAACTCTGTCTTAAAACTGCACATATATTGAGAGCTACAACTTTTATCTAAAACGTTTTTCCGGATCAAATTCATTTAAGCGGTGTTTTCGAAGAGAACAGTAGTTATACTTTCTTTGAAGTGCTATTTCTCTTTATAATACTAGTCCATCATATTACAAGTAAATATGTTGCTTAATTAATTACAGTTAAATTTGTTACTACATTTCTAGTTCATTGGAGATCGGTTTTGACCGAAAGTGAGACTTTACGGAACAGTTGTTTGCGATTATCACCATAAAATCATCATTGGGTTTCATTATACTTACTGTAACTTGAAATTGCTTGTAGTGCTAGTTTTCAGTGCTTTTTTTATTATAAAAAAATTGTTTCAGTTACCACTGACTGTATACTCCAGCTTATTTTAATTTACATTGAATCAAATTTTAGCACACCTTTTGTATACACACTTCAGCTTCATTTCAATTACTTATATAAAACTATTAAATTTCCCGATTACAGATACCCTAAATTAATTACGCAGGAAATCATAAATCGCAATATACTATAAGGAATTAAATTTCTAAATATGAATTGGAAATGAATTTTAATTTAAACAATACAGAGTTATGGCCATCTAATTTAAAACTGATCCAGTCCAAATTAACTCATTCTTTTAGACAGGAATGTATCTCGAGAGCATTGAATTCATCATCAGGCAGATTTTACAAAGAATTAAATCCTAATGTTGATTATATGAATGACGAACTGCCAACAAATTACATCAGCTGGATAATTAAGCTAGGGAGAGTTAATGTATTTGAATTGTAATGTTCTTAGAGAGCCGTTGAGGCACATGTGTTCTCTGTGTAATATGTCTGAGATTGAAAACTTATACCACTTTTTTGCTGTATGTCCCTGCCTCAAAGAATTTAGACTGAGATACTTTATTAAGATTAGCCTCTCTTTGGAAGAGGTAATGCTGTATTTAAATGGATTTAGAGGATGGTTACCTCTAATTAGATATTGTAGAGAGGCCTGGAAATATAGATACAGTTTTATATTTGAATTTAATTACTAATATTTTAATAATTTAATCTAATTCTAATATTTTTTAAATTTTGCCTAGTCAGTTTCTGTAAATAAAACTTGCATAAAACAATTTGGTGAAATTAATTAAATAATTTGGTAAATTTATTTATTTAGTTTATTCTTTCAGTGTTTTTAATTATGTGTTTGTTTATTTATCTATTGCTACACTGTTTCATTATATTTTACGGCGAAGATGTTATTTATTCATCTGTAAAAGCACAAACTCCGCTGACGGTCTACCACCAAGCGTAGTCTTTGTAAATATTTTCTTTTGATGTATATGTGTACAGATTAATTATTGTAATAATAAAGGCATTATCTATCTATCTATTTACTGTAACTTACACTAACTGTAATACAGAGACATATCACTTTTCTTTGTAATTTTTTCCCGACAAAATTGATTTTAAATCTGGGTAGGGTCGGATATTTGGCCGCCCCTATCCAGTAAATAAAATAGAAAAAAAATCAAAAATATGGTACGAAAATAATTTTTTTAATATATAACAAAAATATCTGGTGTGAAACACTCACACAACTCTCTCTTTCTACAGTTGGCAAAATCGTAAATGACAAATTTTATAGTTAGTATAGCAAATTTATTAAAATTCGTCGGATTTTTACTTTCTCTTATTATGAATAAAATCGTGAATACTGAAAAAAAAGCACTTCCGGTTTACTGATTTTCTCGAAACTCGGAATTTTGGCAATCTATTTATTTCTAATTAATTTTGTTTAGACTTTAGAATTGTATAATCAACTGAGATAGCACTTTAGAGGAAAACATAACCCTACTCTCCCCATAAAAGTCCCCTTAAATAACTTTACATGGGGAAGTGTTTCAATAAAAGTTGAGGCTGTTTATATATGTAGCTGACATACTTAGTTTAAAGAAAAATTTTTTTAGCCGTTTTAAAGAAAATAGCAGAAAACTGAAAAATACTTTTTAGTAAAAACACTCTTCCCGTGTGAAATTAGATAGTTAACTCCGGAATCATTTTGGAGCACTTAATCAACTTTTTGATGACATATTTGAACATTTCACACACAATTAGGGGGTAGCAAAAAAAAATTAAATTACTTTTTGTCTTGTTGCATTCCGATTGCCATACTCACTATATGTTGAAAAGAATCCATCTTTACAAATGAGGTAGATGTGAGAGGAGAGTGAATTAGAGATGAATTTTAGGAATGTTAATAAACAAACTAGATGCACTGAACAATGTTGTAATTGACAGAAATATATTAATAATAGATGCACTGAACAATGTTGTAATTGACAGAAATATATAAATAACTGCAAAGTCTTTACACTGGTTGTAAAATGTTCAAAATAAGGTAGCGAGATAATAATTAATAGAGAGACAGACTGGCTGAGAATAGAAAGTACGTAGAATGATGTCGACTGACTGGTGTCGATAAATGTTCTAAAACTATTCTTCTCTAGGCCTCTCTTTTATATGGAATTCTCCCTCCCTAGTTTGTTCTAAGTAGGGAGTAAGTAACTAATGATTTGGATCTCATTGATTCGGATCCATGCTTCTTCGGATTCTCAAGAAACTTAATGATTCGGATCCCATTACACAAATTTAGTCCAGGTTGTCAATTCTGTGTAATATGCGATTAGATCATAACTGAACGTTTTCAGGTTTTGACTTCAGAGAATATTATACTTATTGATCATATCCTAAATAAAAACAAACTGGTACAAAAGCCCATGAAGGGGGCCAATACTTACCAGCTGGCGAATTTTGTTGGGAGGGTTTACATGATAAGCAGCGGTTCCTACCGCCGCTTAGTTGTGACGTTCGCCACTTAGGTTCGCTACTAACTGTAGCTCCCAGTTTTTCTTTTTCAAGATGCTGGGTCAACAATATCTTTGCCCTCAGGGATATCAGACCCTGAATTCTCACACTAAAAGCGTGTGTATCAACCACTAAACCAACACTGAGGGCCCATTTTTATAACTTTAAGGAATATAACTTCATTATTTTTTAAAATTAATGGTATTCATTGCAATAAAGAAAAAATGATGAGTTTTTATTCATTCCTTTATATCAAGCAAGAGGCCACATCTAATTGCAAAGAAGAGCTGCATGCAAGATTAATTAAAGTTTTCTTAGTCTTCTTCACAAGACTATAAATTATAATTACTTAAAGTATAAAGAATGGGGATAAAAAAGAAGATGGAACGACCATAACGTTCTGGACTACTTATTGAAAGGAAAAAATAGTGCAGACTGAAAGAAAAGAAGTGAGAAGAAACCAGGAATAAAAACGGAAAGGATGAAGAAAAGAATAATGTTTTATAGGAAGAAAACCAGTGGAGGTGACCTAATTAAAGCGCCTTTAATTGCTCTGCGGTACCGACTAAATAGCAGTGAGAGATGGAAAGAAAAAGTGCTTAAACAGCAATTAGAAACAGAAGTATCCTAAAGACACTATACTATAGGCGGTTATACGTATCAGCATCAATAAAGTTCTTACATTCTACCATCTAAACTGTTATCAAGACAGCGGATTAATTAAGAATATGGCTGTTTAATTAACTCCTTATATATGATATATAAGATTTCTTTGAGCGCTTAATTTTGACATCAAAGAATACGTTCAAATATCACGTTACAACTTCAAGATTGGTCGTTCATTGCGTGCGTTGAAATTTCATTAACAATTTCTCTTGTTATTATCTTTATAACTCCAGGAATTAAGTGAAAAATCGTGATATTTCCTTGTGAAAAATGCTATTTCATTTACTTTGTCGCAATGGAATTCTATATGAACGTCAGAGTCCATCTACTAAAAACGCAACTTTACTGAATGTGTTTCTTTAAACATACGGCATCCTAACTACATAAAAATCTGGTGTGAAACACTCACACTACTTTCTCTTACTCCTCTTAATACAGTTATGTATAAAATGACAAATTTTGCTCATTTGTACTAACAAAAATATACATGTGGTGGGGAGAGGGACAAGTGCCAACCTACCAAGGCAGGCAGACAATGATTACATTGTAGAAAGAACCAATAATATTAAACAAATACATTTGAATTTTGACGACCCAACTTCCTTGGAACCCCCTAGAAACTAGTTTTTCATAAAAATGTTCCAAAATAAAAGTGATGACGTATATATCTGTGCAGTTAGTATTCCAAGCTTAAAGGAAATTGTTATTAATCGTTTTCTAGGAAATTTCGAAAACTCAAAAACCTATTTTTTTAAAGTCGCGATTCCGGTTAACTGATTTTTCTTCAAGTTTGGAATTCTAGCAATGTTTTTAATGTATATTAATATTATAGAGGAGGCAGAACCATACATTGTACTGAAGTGGTTTTCGAGAAATCATGAAAAACGGGGAAAAAAAAAAAATTCACATAAAGTCGTACTTTCATTGATGGATTTTGCCCAAAGATGTGATATCTAAACGGTAAACAGTTTCGAGTTCCTTTTGATTTTTCGTTTTGAAATATTTTGTTTACACATACAGACCATTTGCAAAAAGAAAAAACAAAAAAAAAACAACAAGTTTTTCGTACTCAGGGGTCCTCAAGAATACGTATTTCAGGTGAAATTCTATTTCAAAAATTTGACACGATCACAATCCTACCTTTTACAAAGGTTTAAGACTAAATAATAAAGCCAATTTCACTTTTATTTGAAACATTGTTCTAGAAAAGTCAATTTTTGGTTAGTATAGTGAGAGGTGTAACGTTAAGAACCATTTTATTGAAATTTACGATCCTAAATCCTTTTATAATATTACATCCATTAAATGTATTCTTGGAATGTTTAAAGAAATTAGGTTAATTGGGTTTGCCGTATAGGTTTTTTTTTGTTATTCGATATTCTTCAGCTTCGAGTTTTCTTTAAACTTGGAATTTAACTGTTCATAATATAAACCTATCAATATTATTTGAAACATCATTCGTAAAAATTTATTTTAGTGATTGTAAAGGGATTTAACTTTAGGGTCCTCATGCGTTGGTCTAGTGGCTAGCGCACTCGCCTTTCGTGCGAGAATTCAGGGTTCGATTCCCGTGAGGTCAAAGTCAGTGTTGACCCAGCATCGTGATAAAAATTGGGAATCTACAGTTAGTAGCACCCTAGACCGAAGGCCGGAACTAAACGGCGTGGGAACTGCGGCGAGCTTGCCACACGCCCCCCTATTCAAATCGCCGTCTAGCAAGCCTTGGCCCTTCATGGGCTGTTGCGCCGTAGGGTTTTTTTTTTTAACTTTAGTCTTAATTCTAAACTGTCAAGTTTTGTTTTGGATTGATAGAAGAATTTTAGATTGACAATCTGCCTGGTCGTAAGTACTCGCATTCTGTTAGTTCCAATGTCCTAGGACCCGGACATAAAATGAACGTTTCCCCATCACATATTATTATGTATATTGTTAAGGACAAATAAACTTCAAAATTCCAATTTGAAGAAAATATGTCAGAAAGTCGTCGGACTTTTTTCACACCAGAATTGTTTTTTCTTTATGATTACTTTTTTGACAAAATGGAATAGAAATACTTTTAATTAACTATGTTTAACTCTTTTATGGCCTTTAACTTCTATGAGAATCTATTGTCATATAGCAAAAGTAGGGCGACATCCCACAATGGACCTGGCTGTCCTGAGAGCATCTGGAAGCCTAAAAGACAAGGAATAGGTGATTTGGTGTGACTACCCAAATCGAAACGGATCATATATATAGTAAATCGGGGTGATACAGATCGCTTCCTAGTAGTGCCCCCTGGAAACGCAAGATTACCTTATTAGGACTCCTGCGGCTAAACGGTCTACAATTCTGCCAACATGCAACCCAATCGAAGGTTTAAAAAGGCAAACGGCCCTTTTCAGGGCCAAAGTGACGCTCCATACCTCTCATATTTCTACTGGATTGCGGGAGGATTGGATAGTACGAAATTTATAGAATGCAAAATTATTTTTGAACGAGAAAACATTGACGTGTTCGGCATAGTTGAAGCAGATACTGCTGCCGACAAACTGGATTATTATCAAATCCCTGGATATAGAGTTTTTTCCCTACCAAGAGGAAGGCAGGTGGCGTCTGGCATAATTGTAGGAGTAAAAGAAACCCTGGTTAGTCATTTCAGTTTATTACATGAAATGGATGAAAGTAATAAAATGGAAGCTGTAGGTGTTGATGTGTGGATTAGAGACTTTAAAATCAACCTAGTTTTTGTTTATAACCCGCCTAGGAATCGACTGTTAACAGACTTGCTATCAAGTGTACTCCAACCTAATTCTGTATTCATGGGTGATTTTAATGCACACTCGACGAGATGGAGGTATCAGAGTACTGATACTGCTGGTCAGGACAGGAGTTCCTCGATTCAAACCCAGTCGACGTTGTCGACATTAATAGCACCATAGCAAGTTTCCTCTCCTTCAAAGGAGAAAAACCCGTCCTGATTTAGTCCTGACACATGTTAACAATTACAATAGGGTTGTACAGAAAATAATCGAATCACCAAGTGGGTATGGCCATAGGGCTTTCATTATCAAGCATCATCACCCTATTAGTCTAAGACAAGATTACCTCGCAGAACGCCTGCCACGGTGGAATTTTAAGAAAGCTGATAGGGACGAATTTAGCAAACTAGCAAATGATATCATCACTCCTGAGTGTTTGCTTTCAACCTGCCCTGATAAAGCTGGTGCGAATCTCATGGACTTGATTAAAATATGCGCTTTAAAAACGATCCCACGAGGAAGATATTAAAGAAACAAACCTTTCTGGACAGCTGAACTCAACAGACTCAAAAAAGAGCGTAACGAAGCCAGAAGAAGAGCAGAATTAACTGGTTTGTTGGAGGATTGCGTTAGCCTTCGCCATGCACAAGCAAAACTTAAAGCGAAGATTAAAGGGTCCAAGAGAAAGTCTTTTAAAGAATTTATTGCCTCGATCGATTACAGGAAAGATGGAATCAAAGCCCAGAGATTGGTGTCTTCTTCAAACAACAGCTACAAGGCCCTCCCTAATACACCATTAAAAGTAAATGAGAAAATATTGACTTCTGGGAGAGATAGAGCACATGCATTTGCTAAATATTACGCTGCAACTTCTCGACTCCCAAAAATCAAAGGTCAAATCTTTCACATAAAGAACCCGCCTGGATGTGTGACGGAGGGCAACTATGAACTATTTAACTCACTTTTCAGATATGATGAATTGCTTACAGCTATGTCACAAGTTAAAAAGAATAAAAGCGCTGGCCGTGACGAAATCTCTATGGAACTCCTCTTAAATCTGGGCGATAGTGCAAGGCATGTTTTATTGGAGTATATTAACATGACTTGGCAAAAGCATACCCCTGCCAACTGGAGGAAAGCTGAGATAGTACCTTCCTTAAACCAGGGAAACCCCCACATCTCCTTAGCAGCTACCGACCAATCTCATTGACAAATGCTTGCTGCAAATTGGCTGAAAGAATGGTGACAAACCGTCTCAACTGCTTCTTGGAAAATAATAACCTGCTATCCGACTTTCAGGCGGGTTTCCGGAAAAGAAGAAGTACCGTGGAACAAACTGCCTGCTTTAGCCTCCAGGTTAAGGAAGGATATCATCGGAAGCAGTCAACTCTGGCAGTCTACGTGGATTTCAAAAATGCTTATGATAAGGTAAAACGAAAAGCTTTAACTCATAAGCTGATTAACATGGGAGTTTCTGGTAATATATTGCGTTGGATTGCCTCTTTTTATTGCCAAAGGTTTGCTAGGGTACGTTATCAAGGCGGAGTTTCGGGGTATGTGCAGCTAAGAGAAGGCCTCCCTCAAGGATCTGTAATAAGCTGTACCTTGTTCAATGTAATGATCAATGATCTGATTGATTCATTATCCGCGATTCCAGGACTGAACTGCCTTTTATATGCAGATGACCTGCTAATCATGCTACAAGCAGCAATATTCGCGCTTTAAATGAGATACTAAATGGAGCTCTGCACAAACTCTCTACTTGGAGTGATTCAAACCAAATGATGGTAAATGTGGAGAAGACAGTATTTCAATTGTTTACTCTATCCACTAAAAGACACGCTTTGGAGTTGAAATATAATGGCCAGAATTCGGCTCAAGAAGAGTTTGCAAAGTATCTAGGTATCTACCTAGATAAAAGATTGAGTTGGAAAAAGCATGCAGATGAGATGGCAGAAAAGGGAGAAAGACGCTTGTCGCTTCCTAAAAGGTTGACCGGAATAAAATGGGGACTAACTTAGAAACCCTGATCAGCACCTACAAGGCGTATGTTAGACCGGTGTTGGAATATGGAAATGAATTACTGATAACTGTGCCGGTCGCAACTACTGAGGTGCTTGATAAAATGCAAAATAGAGCACTCATACTTATAACTGGCGCCCCCAAATCAACTCCAATTGCAGCGATGGAGATTCAGACCACAGTAGAACCCCTAGGACTGAGAAGAACAAAATCCACCCTAAAAATGACTGAAAAGTTACGGAGATTACCCGTGAAACACTGGAAAGACCACATTTTGGCGCAGGAGAGATTAAAGACCTAAAGAACCATGGTGACTGAAGCCAGAGAATTGGCCTTAAGGTACAATATCCCCTGTGATAGGCCTCAGGACTTTCCTTTAGTGACCCATAGGATGCTGCCGCTTCGGGTTCCAAATTTTTCATTGTCCATCGGTTTACAAACAAGTAAAACTGTAGCGTTAGACGTTGAACTAAAGACTTTAGCGTTGGCTACTATTACAGAGAAATATCCCGAAGAAAAATGGTTAAGGGTATACACTGATGGATCTGCAGAACCACGGCCAAGAGTAGCTGGGTCTGGTGTTTACTCCAGTGAGTTCCAGGGATAGTACCCTGCAGGAGCCAATGCAAGCAACTGTGACGCTGAGGTAAAGAAATATCAAGGTAGGAAACATGCGGCCATCCTAGTTGATCTCAATCTACTATCGTCGCCCTAATAAATCTTGGCCACAGTGATACTTTGCTGAAAGAAAATACAAAACAAGACATCGGGGAGCTACTAGGTCAAGGGTGGGTGATTACCTACCAGTGGGTTCCTAGCCACTGTGGAATCCAAGGTAACACAAAGGCGGATCAGTTGGCAAAAGAAGATTGCTTAATGGACCAGCCTGTGGGACTTGTGCCGTACAGGAATATATGCTCCCTGGTAAACAGCACCATGAATGAGATGCTGAGGGATCTACAAAAACAGCAGGCAGAGGAAAAGCTTGGGCTACCCTGTTCGATCGACCGATCCCTAGTCACTTACCTCGACGTGTGTTCACTACCAACTTCAGATTGACGACTCGCCATGACTACCTACGCGAGCACTTGCATAGGATTGGAGTGGTACGAAATGCCGGATGGCCGCTTTGCAACGATGGCACATGAACGGTGAGCACCTCGCTGTGTGCCAAGCTCTGTATCAGCAGCGTGAAGATGCTGCCGAACAAGATCCCTATTACGCTAAATTGGCTAAATTGCCAACAGTTGGCGTTGGATTAAAAAAAAAAAAAATTCCTCCAGCAACGCGGCGGCCCCCCCGGATAAATTGGGACATTATTACCATAATAGTTTTAAAATGTATAAATACTAGAACTCAAACGAGTCTCACTGAAAATTTCAGATGACTATAATCCCATTGAGTTTGGCCTTATAATTGTGCTATCGATAAAGTGTTCGACAATAGAGCTTAACAGGCTAAAAACAGTCTACGAATTGATTATGTCGAAATTCCGCAAATCCATACATACTGATTGAGATTTTGAGCGTTGCAAACCCAAAAAAAATTTTTGAAATTTACCTAAAATACAGCATCTATTTTTAGTATTAAGATTGGTTTGCAAGCTTATTCTTAGGTTGTTTTTTTAATTTTTCTTTCTTAATAATAGGTTAAGAAATTGAGATAAATAAAATAAAACAAATTGAATACTAAATAAATAAATAAATAAATAAAACTCTATTCGATTTCGTTAAAAATGTACTTAATAAAATTGCTTGGTGGGGTAGAGACATCCCGTGATTAGAAGCCTGAATCTTATTGTGCTTCATTAAATCCGAAGTACGATGGGTAGAAGCTCTAAATAAATAGTTCAGATTTACGAAAGCAATACATCACTGTCTGTATATTTTGATTAGATCATTTATCAGATCGGTTTCGTAAAAAAATAACTGAATAATATGTAGAAGATGCTTTTCTTGCCATTATCAGACTTTTCCATTCCTCTAAAGAGAGACTTCCAACAAATCTTTAACTGAGTTTTGATTACAAGTTTTCCATTTAATTTAAAACAGTAAAGTTCTTAAAATAAGCCTTCTGTGTCCAACAATCAATATTTTGTAAAGTACTCATTTAGCCGGTGGAAAATTAGAAAATTTATCTTAGAAAAACCCTTATAGTAAAACTTAAGAGCTTAAATTCAAAGTTACCACAAGTTAACTTAGCACCAGGCATTATTTGCTGAATAAGTAATTTCCTTAAAAATGTGTCATACTTTAATAAATTTTCTTGACACTATAAAAAATATACCCGTCATTTACACTTCGTATACTTTTTCTTTCCAAAATAATAAAGTTGAAAAATTGGGAAGTATCCTTTACAATTTTCGAACTATTATGGCTACAAACAAAATTGTGTTAAATTTATCACCAGTGAAAAAAACACAAGTCTGCCTGACATGATAAATAAATAACTTCAGTATTTTAATTTTATCTGATAATGTTATTATTTTTTTTTTAACATTATATATTTTCCTTGAACCAAATTTTTTAATTAATGGAGATAAGTTATTTTAATTCTCTTTTTTAATTAAAAATTAAGGGGGGGAAAATTAATAAATACTTTTATAGCTTGAAGTAGTTGGCTAACTTGATCGCAAAAATACATAATTATCTTTGAAAAAAAAGAAAGTTTCTTACAGAATTTAATTTTATGCAAGCAAAAAATAAATTATTTAAATTAGTTGAGCAATATAATCTATCTATAAAATGACTACTGTAATACCACACAAAATTAGGAATTAATTATAATTATACAATTTAAGGATTGTTAATAATTTAAAGATATTTAAAATACTAAGGTAAAAAATATTTATAAACAGGTAAAAACAATACATTGGAGAAGAATGAAAACATCTATGGATGATTACATGGATAAGATCAGTTTTGGTAATAATACAAGAAAATGGCTGAGCAAGTTTCTACCGCTCAGGTAAGAACTAAACCGCTCAGGTAAGAAGAATACATTCTGAACTAAATATCTCTCTGGTATTGTTTGAAAATAAAAAAACCGGTTCGTTAATCCATTATAATTTATTCATTAAATTCTATTAATGTTAAGGAAGTAGAGTCATTTTTAAATTTATTTTCCCAAGAAATATATATATATATATATAACTTTCTCTAACTCTGTAAGAGGAAATTGTTTGATCGTGTCAAATTTTCGAAATTGAGTTTTCACCGGAAATATTGTATTTTAAGGACCCAGGAATATTACTAAATATTTTTAGAGAATTATATTTGTATGTGTGTTTGGTAAGCAAAATATCTTTAAAAAAAGAACTGGATATTCCATCGCAACGGACCATAAAGTTTCCAATCAGATTCCATCTTTGAAAGTTGACCTTACTGAATGTATTTTTGTTTTATTTTCAGTTTTTCACAATTCCCTCGAAAATTTTAAGAAAATTTACTTTAAACTTGGCACATAACGGCCTATCTCTTGTTGAATTTGAAACATTTTTTCTAAGAAATTTGATTTTCTTTGGTGAGAGTTCTAGGGGAGAGAGGCCTCTTTCGTCTAAACTGCACTTCAGCAATACGAGCCACGTTAAATGCAATATTAAAAGTTTTAAGAAAATCAATTAATTCAAAAGGGCAATTTTAGTTGAATATGAGCGTTTTCTGGATTTTCTTTTTAACATTTTCTTTAAACTTGAACCTTTCCATTTTATTTGAAATACATTTCCCGGCGAAAATTATTTTTTAACGGACGTTCTCTGGTGTCAGATTCAAGCTTTGTCGGAGATTCAAGAAACATAGTATGCAAGTATCCTGAAAGATCTCACAAGTAGAATGCACGGTTAATCATTCTTAACAAATTTATGAAAAAATGTTTAAGAGCAACTTTAAAAGTTATTCTAAACTTTTCATTCAAAGTTATTGAAAAAAATGTTTAATTCATAATTATAATTATCGCAGTAAGAGAAACCTGTCAAATAGTAAGTTTCACAGCGATTCCTTTTTTTCTTTATAAAGGAAACATTAATTCAATATAGATTTTAAAGTATAAAACTTAAAGAACTAATTAAACCCATGTCAGTTCATAATTGAAAAAGTAAGATTATTAAAAAGAAAATTGGATTAGAAAAATCTAAAATCAGAAAAGAAAAACATGTTTTTCTTAACAAAACATTTTATATTATAAATATATATTGTGATGACGATGATGTTGCTGATGTTGATGCTCAAATACAAAACTTTTTCCATCATATTGCTTTAAAAAAGTAAAAAAAGGAAAAAATCTTTGTTTTTATTACTTAAGAAATTACTTTACTTTAGATAAAATAATGTGACCGTAAAAGTTAGATAAGACTTTATCGTAAAACATAACTGCACAAGCAGAAGCAGAGTAAACCTCCTGTACTGCATACAACAAAACAGCTGGAAGGAAACATAAAAAAAAGAAAAAAAAAACCTTCATATTTCCCGAGCCATCCCTACTGGTGGATACATAAAACGTATTACTTAGAAGCTGGAAAAATCTGGGAGAGAGAGACACACACATTAAATATAGGTTGCCTGTAATAGAAGAAACGAACACCTCAATAGGTTACAGTATTCTAAATGTACCTACATACAATTCTAATCTTGATGTATTCCGTTGAAACTTTAATCCATAGTTATGCGTAGCTTATCTCTCTCTCAGCTGGCCATACTGGAAGATCCAAGAAGGTGTGAAGCTATTAGGGAAGAGAGTTAATTATTACTCCATTCTCTGACTGCCTGGAATTATAGCTGAAACTAATTCCAGGCTTGGAGGAATTGTCATTAATGCAACATAAGTACCATTCTAAGTACAGCTAAGCAATCTAATAGTGTTCAACATAATATAACTATTCGTAATTGTTATTTAATTAAATATTTACTAAGTAAGCCTTTTGAAAAGAATTATATGCTTTTTAAATATAGGGTAATAAAAGCGGAATAGGATATAGGATTTATAAAAGCGACAATGGAAAATTAGAGATATCAAAAATAATCGAGCATTATCACTGATATCACTTGTTTGGCAACTTGATAGCATAGAATGAAGTTCTAGTTCATGTAGGCTGCAATATTAACAGACAGTAAAACAAACTTTGCTTTGTCGTCGCGCTCACACACATTTAAATGATTTAAAATCCTTTGATCATATCATAAACAACCAATGCTTAAAATTCTACAACCACATATCCGAGTCCACTTATTAGAGCAAAGAGTCGTGGACCTCAGTCTTGACTGTCTTAGATTGCTGTCCTTGGAAGTATCCACAATTTTGAGGGGGCCAAGTTTAGCAGTCACGCAGAGATCAAATACTGTCTTAATCTTGTTTCGTTTTACTTAAGTCAAATTTTAAGATATTATTTGAATTATTTTATCATAAATGAACCCAAAACTGCCATAACAGTAGCACTAGGAAGTAAGTAAAAATTAAAAAAGAAAAATTGCGAAAAGTACAACTTGATATTCCGTTTAGGTACCTTCAAGACGAAAGATTTCAGACAAATTCTGTGAACTATGCAACATTACTGAATAATTTTTCTTCAGCTATTCACAAATTTCATTAAAACACGTTTATTAACAACATCTAGGAATATCACTTTTTTTTTAAATAAAACATTTTTCAAGACAAATTGATTTTTGATGCTTATTTCGCTTTTCTCTGGAACATTAGTTTTTCTCTGAAATGCCTCACAACACTACTATACTTGTATGCGCCATCACTTGTATATAGTATTAAAGCCCCACAGATGTTTTAGTAAAATTACCAATTTGAAGAAAATCGGCTAAATGGAGGGGCGACTTAGTGTAAAGATTTTTGAGTTTTACAAAATTTTCCCGTAAATGGCTCTCAAGTTTCTTTAAACTAACTTCACTCTTTGCACATGCTTTTATTGGATAATTTCTTTAAGAAAATTGTTTTTTTCTGGGAGTCTATGAAGTTAAACTTATTCTCCGTAATGGCTTTTAATTGTTCTTTTTTTTTTTACTGCTGGTTGGTCCTTTATCTGCCCTAGACCAACAAATAAATGTGTAATATTAAAGGCAATTAAAACTTTTTATACAATTTCAAAGGATAAGGAAATTTGATAATTAGATAACTTGTCAAAGGAGAAAATCTTGTGAATGATCCACATAATATTTGTTTCACATTCCTTTTCAGTTTTCATTCCATATTTCAGTTATAAAAGGGGATATTTCCACATAGCTATCTTATTTTATTCATAATAACCGAAATAAAATATGAAGTTGATACAATACAATTCAGGGTTATTCATGGAATATTGATTCTAAAATGAACCAGTTTATCTTGAATATTTCAAACCACAATGTGGCCAAACTCAGTTAGTTTCACGCAGCGTTGATCGGCTGAAAAGGAAATAGCTGTTCATGTTTTCTACTCTACTCTAAAAATGTACTTTTTGGTTTCAAGATAAATTTTGAATTAGACATCCTTTTTATTATTATTAATCCAAATGAATTAACCTTTGGGAAAATTAATAAACATTTTTAATTTAAATTTCCAAATTTATTTATGTTGCCAATCTACTTTCCTATTTCTTTTAATCAACGATAATGGAAGAAGTGCAGTTACAAAGAAATGCTTATTCATGTTTTGTAACGATATTTATTGGATTTTTTTTCCCCACTTATCGCATCAATTTCTCTTCTTCTTTTTTTGGCACATCCCTTGCTATGGTCATTAGCGTACCTTAATCATTTTTCTTTTTTCAGGCTATGGCGGCCACTCAAGAGATAATTTATTGCTTATACATTATAGAATAATGCAACTAATATTAACATGTTTTAAAAGAAATCGTAGTTGATATAAATCAGAATTATAATATAAGAAAAATTATAATAAATCTATTTTAAATTAGAAACATTATAATAAATATTAAATTTTAGATGGGCCCTTTAATAAAATGTTACAGAACTATTTACTTTTTTGAGAAAAAATATATTTATGTAAACTTTTTAGAAGTTCAAAAAATCTCATGAATCATGATTATTCAATTTATTATTGAACTGAAGAAAAGGAAACACTTTACAGATTATACTATACCTACAAAACCTAGCTGTAATGCGATTAGCATTTTTATGTCTTCCACTTTATTATAATTCTTCTAATTATGGAAGCAAATCCTATAATTTATACCTACCTACAAATTTATATCATTGATCCACATAATATAAATATATAATGTGCCCTAAATATTTAGACCTGTAACAAAATAAAAACTTTACGATTAGAGATTTCGAAATCAAGCAAACGACTAAAATAATTATTTCATACTCATAACTCATAAGCGTTTTCGAATACCACTGCCAAAATCAAAATATCTAGTCAGAAAAAGTTGAATGAATTTTAAGTTTTGCTAATGAGATGAAATTCTTTTGTCTTTTTTTTTGTTTTTAATGTTTAGAAGGCAAGCTATATCCCCACAAATCCCGTTCTGATATATACAAGATCACCAAAGGAAGGCTGCTACAAAGTCTATTACTTTCATAAAATTAAATTATTTATAAATCCCATAAAACCAACGTTTTCTCCCCGAATTATTGTAGTGTTGTATTAAAGCTTCCGCATCAGCTTTACAAAGCTACGGTTGCGTCAGTTCCCTTTTTTAAAATTCATAGGAAATGATTTTTTTGTTCTCTCTCTTTTTACCCGTCAATAGTTTTCACAGGTAGTAAGAAGTTTTTCTTAAATTAGAGGCAATAAATTTTATATTAATCTAAAGGTTTATAGGTACATTGCTCCCGGTCACTGAGGATTTCCATTTTTATTTTCAAATGATAAAAGGGCGTGTGTTTTCATTATCTTGGGCAAGATATAAAAAAAAAACGGAGTCATTGTTCTGTGAATATTTTTATTAATTAATTTTTACTTATATAACTTATAATAGTATAACATGGAAATGATAAAATTATAATATAAATTAAAATTATCATTCAAGTAGGCCTAATAACATGATTAAGATTATAGAAGAAAGCACTAACTGGAGTAGTGAATATCTGGAGTGTTGAGAAGGAGTGGAAGCCTTTATGGTTGGTTGTGTTCTGCTTGAAGGAGAAGTAAGTCTCATTCAGGACTTGCCACTTGTTCGTTTACATTAATCCTCAGCAAAAATAATGGAAATTGCTAAGTGCTTGATTATTTCATTCAGTCTTTGAATTCTCCAGCTTCAAAAAGGTCAGAATGAAGATCTTTAATTAACTGTAGAGATGCCGAGTTAAGTGCCTTTCCTAATAAAATCCTAATAATTAAATAATAATATTATGAAAAAAAAAAAGAAATATTGAAATAATAAATTAGAAATTTTAAAAAATTTATAAAAAAAAAGTATGAACAAACATAGAAGACAAAATGTCAACATATCGCCTAACTTTCTATACCCAAATGATTTATATCCACCGTATTGCTAATTAGATATGCTAAGAGAAGGCGAGTTAAGATGAAGGAACTTCTAACCTTCCAAATATTGTCTGAGAAAACAAATTAATTCTGCACTGAATTCCTTTCTGATTAAATTTCATAGATGACTTTGATAATTATATTACATTGTTTGAATTGGTTAGTTTCACAAGTAGTGACAAAACATAATTGTCATAATCAGCATTAATTATGTAAGCATTGTTTAAAGATTCCTTGATAGAAAGTTACTGAAGAAGAAAGATATAAAACGAAAAAGGCATGCGAAACATTGTTAGCGAACTGTTTGCCCTTGCTACTTAAATTTAACCTAATTTTAGTCAAATTAAATTCTTTTGAGCCAAATTAAACCTACTTTCATCCAGATTAAATCTCTATGTTAAAACTTTTATAAAAGATTTTATTTTTATAATTCACACTGAAATATCTGAAATCTAAAAATATCCGAAATTAACTTATTGAAATAATAACAATTCTAATGTAAAAATTTCTTTAAATTTAGAACTGTAATTAACTTTTGATTAATTCCTTTATATTATACAGATGTTAGGAACGTAGAGTCCATTAAAATGTCGACCACTTTCAGAGATCTTTCACTTCCTTCCCATTCCAGTACCCACAAAAAAAAGTCAATCTTCACTCAAATAGTCTACAAATAAAAATGATTGACGGAAAATTGCGTGAATAGTTGCAGTTATAGAGAATACAGTGGTACTTTCAGGTAACGGATTTTAATATAAATTTTTGTGACGAACAAATGACGAGCTTCCTGCAGTTTTTCTTTGTTTTAATTAATTATTCACTTGTCTCTTCATTTATATATACACACATACACATACACAGGTTATAATGCAATTTTCGATTTCGAGGAAATTCACCCCAGCGGGTATAAGGCGCTGTTACTTCGTAAGTTACTAATACCAGCCAGCACCCGCTAACCATCTTCAGCGAATGTTACCTTCTCGGTCACGCCTGCAGATGGGCTGCAACAATTTTAAGAACCAAGGTTCTCCAAAATCTGTTGAAAGAAACTGTTGAAAAATCGTATAAAAGCCCGACAATTTCAAGGCTTTGAGCATTCAAGAAACATTGAAGAGTTAAAATCAAGCCATCAAGAAGGAAGCAGCCTGTGTGGAACAAGCACTCAAGTGCTTGCTATAGTTGAGGAGTTTACGACATAACTCTCTAAGAGTTACTCAAGTAAGGATACTACTATAAGTGATAAACTGTTTGTAATTAGCTCTCGGCATAAATCCTTTTACGCCGGACAGTTTTCACCAAGCTATCACAACCCCACCAAGCTACCATTCTATATCACCACTGTCAACATCATCACTTATCACTCGGTCACCCTATTCTCTATTTACTCTTTCTCCTCACAAAGTTCGTAAAAATATTAATTGTATGTAGTACAGTAGTGAGTTTCGAGTTTCATTCATTTCGTGTAACATCGCCAATCAATATTTTCTTTTGACCAATACACCAATCCATTAATTCATTTAAAAATCATATTTTCGTATTTAGAAGACTTTAAAAACTTTATTTCCGGTAAAAACTTTATTTTGAAAGTTTTATACAATCTCAAACCTACCCCTACTGAGGGCAATTAATAAAAGTATGATTTACATACTATTCTTCTCAACTCGTTTTCTTTCTTTCTCATCTTTTCCCCAGCCTGCACTAATTTTTCCTGTAGTCTTTTCACCATTTTTTTTTAACCCCCCCTTTATATATTTTAAGTAAATATAGTTTGTAATCCTGTGAGAAAGAATAAGAAAACAATACATACGCTTTTCTTAGAAACTGCATATGGCAACTTGCTTGATATAAAGAATAAACAAAACCTTGTTACCACATTTTTATTTTGCAATGTAAACCATTAATTTAAAAATTAATGACTTTATAATCCTTGAAGTTATAAATGTGGGACCTCACACATTGGACTAGTGGCTGGCAAATTCGCATTTGTTATGATAATTTAGGATTCGATTCCCGAAAGGATAAAGACGTTATTGACCCAGCATCGAGCGAAAAAAAGTGGATGGTAGCGAACCTAGGTAGCGAAGGCCAGAACTAAATGAAGATTGGGACCGCGGTGTGCTTACCACACGTCTTCTAAGACGTCTGACAATATAAAATATTGCGAGGTTTGAATATGAGCTGTAAAATAGCAGTTATTACAAATCTCAGTAAATTAATTAATCATTGTATGCAAAATCTACCCAGAAACAGTGAACAGTAAGACACTACTTGCTGCAACTAGAGCAGCAACTGTTATTTCCCAACTATTTTTATTTATATTTCCGAAATAACATTATTATATTTATTTATTGGCTTACACATTGATAAGATACTTCTAAACACGAAGTTAGTAAATTGTGAAGAGACATTAATGTTGAAGTAAGTAATATAATCTTAGTTCTATACCCCCTTTTAGAGGTTAGATTAACAACCGAAAAAGGTTGAACACCCTCCATCTGTATACCAGGCTGAAACATAAATTTAATTAGTCAGTGTATCAGGTGAACAAAGTGGTTTTAGCGAGGTCTGGTCAGTTAACAAGGCAAATCCAGGGGGTATGAGTGGGTGATTCGATTTACACTCCCAACTTACTTTCAAAGTTACATTACTAGGGAATTCCAGTTACGACTTGGGTACGAACCTTTATACTCTGGCTGAAAATAACCAAATAAAATGATAAATAAAAAATAAAATGAGGCACAATAATACTTTAGAAAAAGGATGGTTTAGCAATTTCTGTAAGACGACAGGATAATTGTAAATTCAACTTTTATTAATTGCTTTATTTTTTCTCATTTATCCATCTCTTTTACTTGCAGTAATTCTCGCAGTAGTTCTGACGGACAAATTGCTACAAAGTCGGTATTTTTCTTAAACGTTTAGTTCCCTTATCGCCCACCAGTTGGTAACATTGTTTTGATCAGGCATCATCATCATGATCATTGAGGGAAGCCAAAAGACTCAGCACCACATGATCCTCTTAAAATCAATTTTTCTGATAAAAATTATTTAAATAAACTAAAATATTTATAACTTATAGTAGTAAGCACTTTTTCATGAAAATCAAGAAATGTTGGGAAAAGCTGTAGTAAAATCGCTAAACTGATTTCTGTAGTTAAATCTGTAGTTTTTTTTAAAAAAAAAACATGTGCTCTGCATTAAATACGGTGTTTTTTCGGAACAGCATTTACAGCTACCAAGTCAGAAGATACAGCTCAATTTGAAACTCCCCATACATCAACTTTCTCAGAAAAATGTAAGAGTTTATATTTGTATAAGATTTTCTCGTTCTAGGATCCTCTACAGTTTACTGACCGGTGATGGTCGCTGTTTCTTGTAATGAGAGAACTCTGTCGGAAGCCGGCACTGAGAAACCCCCGGGCGCCAAGAAAATTTCTTTTTATTTTTTGAAAGTAAATCTTAGTCATTTTATTTTATTTTTCCTATTATCTGATTAAAAATCTGGTGTGAAACATTCACACAACTTTCTCTCACAGTAGTTTATAAGACTGTAATTGACAAATTTTATAGTCTTTATACAAACCGAAATTCATCAGTGATTTTATGGAGAAAATCGCGAAAACTGAAAAATACTTTTCAGTAAAAACTCACTTCTGGTCATTCGATTTTCTTCAAACTCGGAATTTCAGCAACATATTTAATTCTAATTAATATTATTTAGATGATAGAATTGTGTAATAAACTGAAATAGCAATTTAGAGGAAAACCTAATCCCCACCTCTCCACCCAAAGTGTTCTTAAATAGATTTTCCCGCACAAATCTTTCAGTTGTAAGCACACTTATATGCGTCATTTATATACGAAGTTCAAAGAAAATTGTTGAAGCCATTTTCGAGAAAATCATGGTGATAACTAAACGAAATATCAAGTTTGAACTTTCTGTTATTTTTCTTTTTTTAGCTATGCTGTGCCTCACATACACAGACCATTTTATAAAAATCACTTTTTTGTACTAAGGAAACCTCAAAAGGTGTATTTCCGGTGAAAGCTCGATATCGGAAATTTGACACGATTACAATACTTGCTCTTACTGACAGTAAGAAAAAGTAAAAAAAAAAAATGAATATTTTTCAAATTTCCTTTGCAAAATGAAAATAAATAGTTTGTGTGTTATATGTTATACTCACTCCACAGACAGTTCAGGGCATTGTGTCTGTCTTTAATATGTGAATATATAAACGTAAAATATGATTTGTAATCCAATGTTATCAACTTCCGTTATCTACCTCAAACATTTAAAAGTTTATTTTTACAGTATACATCTAAGGTTTTGGTAAAAGAGCCGGGCCATTTTCAAGTTGAAACAATTTTTAAAAAGAAACAACGTGGTATGTTATCTAATTTGTAAACTACTGAACAGATTGCAATCTGCCATATTGCTTGATTCAGTCTCATCTTTGTAAATATTGATTCAACTTGAAAATGAACTGGTTCCCAAACGAAACTTTGTTTATTGTATTGTAAAAATAAAGTTACAATCTTTATATAAAAAACACCTTTTTGTACAATATATATACATATATAATATTTATTTCTTAATATTAATACTAATGAATAATTAGTAAATAAATAAATCAGTAATTTCGATATTTATTTACAAATAATTATGACAATGGGGGAAAGTAACTAAGACAAATAAAAACAAAGAAAAGACAATAAAATCTATGTTTAAACAAAAAATCAACCCACTCAGATAGCTCTTGGCCTTAATGCATTTGCAAATAAAAAACATATATTTTTTTAATTTATTTAAATTATCAACAAAAAGAAGATCTTCTATTTGGACGTGATAATTTTAATTCGAGCGCAAATAACTTTTTAAATAAGTAACACTAAATGTTAAATAATACAGCACACGTTAACAACAGATGTGCAAATTCTTTTTTCAAGCAGTTACATCATAGAGGACAAGCATTGTCAGGATTGAAGTTATGAACAGTGCCAATTAGATAAATTCTAGGTTTGATTTTGCTCATTAGGCGGATTTGGGCAAAGTACGAATGAATTTAGGATTTCATCCAAAGTGAATATATGGTTCAGGCAGACCAAGAAGGCTTATGCTTCTGAAATAGTTATTAAAGGAAGCATGAGTGGCAGAAAGTACATCCTTACTTAGCAAATTGTTATTAAAGCTTTCTATCTAGAAGTTCTTCCTTTTTCTTAATACCTTCGAGCTTTGCGCTAGCCAAACATCGTCGCCACCTATGAATTATAAGAGTCTTCTAAATTCCATTACCGAATAATAAGGCATTTGAAAATTACCTAACTGTTTGTGCAAATATTTATAATAACAGACTCTTGGTAGACTATCATGAGGGAAATTTAGGGTTTTTAACCAAAGTACGCTTAAAAATTAGAGCTTTAATATGCAGATGATTACTTGCCAAACTGACAAAAGCGTCAGACATATTACGAGATAGATGAAGTAGCGATTTTAGGAATTTTAAATGGCCATTATCAAAAGACTGAAATAATTAGGGGTCCAAATTTCTGAAGAATAGACTCATTCACTCGAAACCATACTGACAAAGATGTACAATTTATCTCTCCAAGAGTTACTACCAGATCTGGCTATAAAATTTAAAACGAAAGATACAGAATTTTTTTACAAAATGTTGGGCAGCTAAGATAAACTTGGCGGAGACGGAAAAAGTAGCTTGGCGGACTCTAAGTAAGTAGCGCTGTTTACTAGGGGCTTATATACTTAGCATATTTCCTTCATATAAAAAATCCTCTTTGTGACAGTGTAACACTACCGTTTTTTTTTTTTTTTGTGAATTCACTTTGATTTCATTAATTTCACAGTAATCCGACAGATTTTTCAATTTATTTTGTGCATCATACCAAGAAAAAGAAGTTATCGCCATGTCATCTGCGTACATTAGAATCGGAACATCCTTCCCGCCCATAAGGTGAATACCCTCCACACTTCTTTCTCTGAAAAATCCAACAAAATCACTCAGGTAATAAGAGCTTTTCCCTTCCATCCTTCTATTTCATTGGAAAGTCCTTTGGTCTCCTTATATTAATAATGTACAGCTTTATCATAAATGTTGGTCTTGAGCCGTGATAGTGTACGGACATCTCTGTATATGTCTCGTGTTTTATTGATTTTTAGTTGGTTTATTATTAGTTTTTTTTATAGTTTTTGTTAGTTTTGTATATTACTTGCCTCAGAAAATTTCGCTAAATACAGTGATATAATTATTTTGTTACTTTCTATGCTGTTGAAAACAATAATTTACACAAAATCCTGCGATATAAGTTGATTACTTTGTAGAGCAGTTTTTGTGTTTTAAGTGCTAGAGTTCATACTTGGCAGTGACGGCTAGCTGTTGCCTTTCTAGTGGAGGAGATGCGCTCATTGTCATTCTCTCCAAACTCGAAATGATTAATAACGATTTAAATACTATTCAAAAAAATTTATCAACACTAAATAAAATATTGCTGAGTTTTCAAGTTTTCCTTTTCAAAATGTAATTAAGGCAGATAATACACCTGTGAGGGAAAATGAAGATTTACTTTCACTTATTAATTGTTATCGACTGAAATTGACTTACCTTTAATGCTGATTTAATAGATAGTATTTATCGTGGTCGCATCAGAAAAAATAATTTACCTCCATCGTGTTCATTAAATCTATATATATCTGTGTATGCACATTCATTTTGTTCCTGACTGGTTTCGGGTTTTCTTCCATCTTCAGAGCGAATTCACCAAGTTCGTGCAGATAGTTCATTTCAACGCAATGTTTCTGTTACACTCACACTTGTTGCTTTGTTAGTTGTATTTTTTTTTCCGGGGTATAAGGTTATGTTACTATGTATGTTACAATAAAAAAACGGAATTATTATAAATTATGATTATACATAATTAGAATAATTAGTATACATACTTAGAAAATACATAGTTAGAAAATAACTTAAAATACTTAGTTTACATAATTAGAAAATAGTGTATAATAATTAGCATGTTTTGAAGGATACTTTATAACTAAATTTTTATAATGTTGTTAAGTATGCTTAGTGTTTTATCAAGTCATTTTTTATTAGGGGGTGGGGCGATAAGATACCTAAATATTTTCTTGTATTAACCTTGCTTGGATTTCACATTTATTTATTTTTTGTACAAGCTTTTGACTGTTCATGAACTTAGCACTGCCTTTTTTCAAACTTGATCAGTAAAGTATACTCCTGAAATTTCTTTGTTCTGAACGATATGCTCTGACGATGGATGAAAATCCGAAACCGGTCAGGAATGCATGCTACGACGGATAAAATACCAGATGTTATTCAGCATTGTGGACCTATCCACATATTCAACATATACATATATATATTTATATCATCATCATCTTCAATATATTTAGACTAATATTATTAAATTCAAAGATTCAATCAACATTGAACGAACGATGTCATATTTTAAAGAGAACAAAGTAAAAATACTTTACCATTATTCAATCTTTCTAAAGTATAAATTCTTTTCTGCAAATTCCCAGAAATAAGAAAAAAAAAAATAGGATTGCCAAGAACAAAGAGTCGTGTTTGGACACAATAAGTTAAAAATAGATCCAGCTGATTCTTTCTTGTGACGTCATACTTCTGAAAAAGTATTTTGTTATTGTTGTATCTTTCTTTTCAATCTTTCTCACTGTTTTTTACGTAAAACATTTGTTTTTGACTTTTCGTTACAGTTCACATAGTATTTATTTTAATGGCATATGAAAACTTGAAAAGGGGTTTTTATAGAAGACATGGATCCATTTAAAAAAATACGTAAAAGTAAAAATTTGCTCATATACATTCTTAATACATCGGAAACCTTAAAATTCTAGCTAGTATATTATGTAATATAACTTGCTACATTAAACTGATGGAACTCATGCAAAATGCATGCGCCCAGTTAAGTAGGTTTATTACCCCATGTTTTAACATAATGTCAACAAAATGGAATAACGGAACAATGAACAAAACGATAACACGAAACATTATTACATCATTTCATTACAATATTGAAACAACTATTACAAAAATCTGGTGTGAAACCATCATACCACTTTCTCATTCAGGTTTAGGGGACAAATGTTCTTCAATAATAATTTTTAGTAATTTCGTAATTTTTAGTCTTCAGTTTTATATCAATTAGAGTACTTAATAAAATGACTTTATTTTTTTGGAAACCATTCCCCAAAACTTCTATAAATGAACTTTCTCGGAAACAGTACCAAACAAAAGTGATACTTCTCAGTATTCATAGACAGTGTACCAAATTTAAAGAAATCCGTTTTTATGATAAAAAAAAAAACAGCGAAAACGGAAAAAACTGTTCAGTAAAAATATACTTCCGGTCATTCGATTTTCTTCAAACTCGGAATTTCGACAACATATTTAATTCTAATCAATATTATTTAAATGATTACATTTGTATATTAACCTGAAATAGGGCATAATCCCCCCATCCCTTGCTCTTAAATGAATAGGGAGCCGCCTGAAATGAATTTTCCCCAGAGAAATGTTATAAATAGAAATTGTAGCTCTTAATATATAAAAATGATATAATACCATGTTCACAAAAAATCGTTGGAACCATTTTTGATAAATTTGCAAAAAGTGAGAAAAAAACACATTCAGTAAAGTGGTAATTCTGGTTTATGAATTTTGACAGAAATGGTGAAATGGTGAAACGTAATATAAATTTTGAACTTTCTGCGGTTTTTCATTTTTGACTTATCTGTTCACATAACATACATACTTATGTATATACATACCCAGCATATTTTCTACAAATCACATTTTATGGACACAGGGGAGCTCAAAACGTGAATTTCCGGTGAAAACTCGATATCGAAAATTTGACATGATTGCAATACTTCTAGGAGTAAGAGAAAGTGAAAAATGTATAACTAAACTGATTCACAATGTACATATGAACTGATTTTGTTCTAAATTATCAACACTGTTTGATAAATAATATTGATAAGACATCCTAATGATGAGCGAACCGGAAAAAATCTCTGAAAGTGGTAATAGGAACTTCATTCCTGTCTTTATTAATATACCAAGTAGGTGCTATTTTCTTGTAAAATGCCGCTAAATTAACAACAACAAAAATACCAATCAATAAAGTTGCATTTCCGGTCAACTAATTTTCTCCATCTCGGAATTTTTGCAATATATTTAGTGATTTTATCCGTGTGCGGACCTAACCACATATTAAACATTTAGTTATTGTGGTGTGGTTCCGCAGAGCTGGAAAGCATCAGAGACATTTCCCTTGATAGGAACTGTGGACCTCCCAGTTACAAGTCCATGCTCATACCACTACACCTTCCACAAAGTTATAGAGGTGGAATAAATATTGTTAAAAATATATTGTTCCAAGAAAATCGATTAACCATTGTACGGAGAACTAAATGGACGTCCGTATAGAAGCAGTTTACAAACGGATTTTCTCGAAAATGGCTCTAAAATTGTCCTTAAACTTGGTACACTTGTAACTTATATTAAAATCTAGAATTTTTAAAGTTTTGTGCCATTTTTATGGAAAAATTTGATTTCATGTGCTCTTGGGGGAGTTAAGACGTTAGACTTGCTACTATACAGTGACTTTACTAGCTGGTAGGAATTAAGGAAACTTTTAGTAAAAGTTGCGCTTTTTAGGAAACTTTGTCATCAATTCGTGCAATAATTTTTTTTTAAATTTTTTTAAATTAGTAACAATTTAATACATTCTTTTGCGACTATTTATTTGTGTGAAAAGTAATTTCCACCAATGGTTTATTTCCAATGAAAGCATGAAAAAGAATCCAGTTTGGCTAATGAAAATGAAAAGCATTGATCAACAGAAAAACACAATACAGTCATCAAATTAGTGGAGAGAGTTAATTACTGGAAATCACATAATATCATTAAAAATAAAGTAATGCCTATTTTTTCAGATGGGCTTAATGTCCAATTGCTAAATTAGGTATCGGTGGACGTGGGCGTAAGCATCTACTATCTAAACGAATATGTAGAGAATGCGGAAGAATTTTTTAAACGAATATAAAATTTAGCAGTCATACGCGGGACTCGAACTGGGGACCTCCCACCCAGTTACAAGTCCATGCTCATAACCACTGCACCAACACAAAATCTGCTAAACTGTTTTTGTCAAATTAATGAATCCTTGGAGCGTGACCAGCCTTACAATTGAAACGTTTTTATAGATACTATTATCGATAATCTAATGTTTATTAATTTTTGGATATAATTAATTTTTTACGTTCTAAATGTCAGACTAGTCCAGTTTTATGTAGCTGACAAAAAGAAATTGTCGGTTATTTACAATGATACAGTTTGGTTTATTATAAGAAGTGGCAGGTTGATTAGTTAAAGAAGGTGTACTACGTATGAGTGCAAGGAGATCAGTTTGTATGTCTGTCTGTGTGTGGGCGCAGGCAGAGTGTTGGGTGGAGTGTGGGGTTGCGGCGGCGGCGAGGTCAGTGGGTCTGTATCGATCGGCGCCACCCTCACTCCGGGCACGCAGCATTCCCTCCTATCTTCTCTTCCAATCCTTCTTTCTCCCTTATAAAGAGCACTATGTATTTCGGAGGTATGAAGGGATGAACCTGTCTGCTGTTATTTTGACTTGCTAAGATCTCCCCTTTTCATACCCTGATCAAAAATTGACAGGCATAACACATGCTTCTATTCTGGCTACATACTTGGACACATCGTCAAGGAATACCCAAAAGGTTTTCTCATACCTCGCCAGACATTTCATCAGAGAATAGATTTCTTTTTAGGGCCGACTTTCACTTAAACTTTGCATTGTGGAATGCTATTACCCTAATATGTCTAGGAAAGAAAACTACTGAATGGAATAAAATCTTTCAAAAATCAATGCATTGTTATCAAAAACATTTAGAATACTTAACATTTTTTTATATATTTATTGCATTTAAAGGCCAGTCTTAACTGACACATTTTTTTAGAGGCATTTGCATAGCGGTCTCTGAGGGATTAATGAAGAGTAGCAAATGCTAAGCTCTATCGTTCTGGAGATCCCGCAAAATGCTGGCAAAATTCCTTGTCTATGGAATAATGTCAGTGAAATTGCTTAGGTTTATGATCCTTTTTTTTTTTTGCAAGGGTCCATCCAAAAGAAGAAAAACTGCATTAGGCCACAGATAGGTCCATTGTACTCCACGTTTACTCATTTTCACAACAGCCCGTGTATCATATTAATAAACGCCTAGCTGTCTAGTGAGAGGTAATATCGATTTCAAATTTGTTGCATACTATTGCACACAAATTTGCGCACTATTTAGAAAAGCCGATATAATTTATTGGTACTCCTATGGGTATCACCAAAACTCCAAAGGCAAGAGCATTAGCATAGATCTATAAATACTAAAAATATGAGAGCTCTCCTTTGACAAATTTATAGTCCCATAACTTGGATCTAATTATATTATTCATTGATTCCGTTAAGTCATTGGAAACTATCTTTGAAACCAACAGCTCGTTATCTTCATTTTTCTAATATTGATGATAGTTTTCGTTCGAACTAGCTGAGCATTAATAGTGATGTGTACTGTTATAATCAACCTGAATTTACCCGATTCGGTTCTCTCACAGTTATGTGTATCAGTAAAATTGTTAAGGCAAAAACGCTGGAATTCATCGAGCTTCTTTTTTTCCATAAAGTCAGCATCTTCTAACAACTTTTCTGTTTCATTATTCTTCAGAAGTTTTGTTTGGTGTTGTGATGTTTGTGTGCTGCGAGTACGCACTAAACCTCCCCAATACTTTTAAAAATGGGTGAATCCTCAAAACTGTGAGACAGATAAAGTATTCTTTTTCTGTTGCCCTTGATACACACATAAATGCAACCGTACATTTGTAAATGTTACTATTAGCGGTTGGAAAGTACCTGAATGTACCCACATTGTAGTCAGCAGAATTAATCGCGACCAACCCCAAGAGAACTTTAATTTAACGTCACAGACTCCGTCAATTCCGGAATAATTTGTCACGACAAAAGTGATAGTTTATATATTGTAGTTAGTAATTCAAGTTTAAAGGAAAATTTTTGAGAAAATTATTAAAAACAAAATACAATGTAGTCACATTTCCGGTTGACGGGTTCTGACAAAAATCTTCGAGTCGGACGTTATTTACATAGTATGTCAAGTTTGAGCTTTCTGCAACTTTTTGCTTCTAAAAATCACAAATATAGACACCAATCGTTATCATTTTTTACTTTCTCTTAATCGTTCGTGTTAATCAATAGTGTCAAACTATCGAATTTGAGTTTTCACCGGAAATACATGTTTTGAGGTCTCCTGAAACGAAAAAAATCCTAGGAAGCTCAAACTTCCGTATTCCTTTTAGGTGCACCATCGCATCTGATGCGAAAGTTTTGGTCAAAATCCAACAAACGGCAGTTCAACTTTACAGAATAGATATCTGAATTTTCTTAAAACGTCTATAACGATTTCCTTGGTATACTACCTGCAGAAATATAAAAGTATCACTTTATTGGAAATGTTTAAAAAACAAAATTGATTTTGGATAGTTTGCGGAAATTGTGCGGTAAATTTGAAATATTATACGCAGTTGGTTCAGTGTTTTTGGTGCGCTCTACTGGGCTACAATGTAATCAATTCTGTAGCTGTCAAGGTTAGTCAGGCATGTACTTATTCTTCATCCCCCTGCATCAACTCCATATTCATGTTAGCGACAAATACGTAAAATTTGAGTGTAAAGAAAATTTATCATTTTGTATATAACACTACTAACAGGAGTGAAAAGAAAGACGAGCGAGTGTTTCACACCAGTTTTCTTTCTACTAAGGGAACATCGAAACATATACTTCGAAAATCAGTGAAAATAGTGTGATTAGTTACTTGCTTTTGAGTGTAGTTTTTATTACTTCAAATTTTGAGATCCTTCAAAATTTTAGGCCCCTATTGGAGCACTACGGGCAGGGCTATTAACTTTCTTGATTAATCTCTTACTATTCAAAACTGAAATAAATTTCAGGTAATTGGATTATGCTTTGAAAACGTTCAAATTTATTATCAACTGCAGTGAGTCAAGCTATGAGATGGAAGGAACAGAGAGAAATTAGGAATGTTAAGAAATAAACTAGTAGATGTGCTGAACGTTGGTGTAATGAAATACGATACTATAAATACATTATAAATAATCTAGATAAATAAGTCCAATTGCAGAAAATGAATGAAAAAAAAAAATTATTTTTGTGCCTTGATATTATAACAGTAAACTGAACATAAAAAGATTTCGATATAATTTATCATTACTAGTAAGGTGGTGCTTGTGATTAAAATATCATAATATGTAAAGATTCTGACTTTTTTGGATCAATATTAGAAAAATTAATTAATTGCCATTCAAATTAACCAAGCACTTCAGAACTTTTAAAAGAAAGAAAAATTATTTCAGCATCTTTAATCTTAAACTTCTAGCAATAATTATTCTATCATGACACCTTCCAAAAACTTGTATAGTTGAAGGTTGTAGCAATGTAGGTTCTCATTATTTCTTTCATATAATAATATTTTGAATTATTAATCAGTATTGCATTATTACAATATCAATATATGTAAAAATAAACGAGGGGAAAAAATAAAATACATAGGTATTTATTTATATAAATATCATATAATATTTATATGATATTCATATATATTTAGATATCATATAGGTGAATATGATATCTCACATACGATGTGCTTTTAGTTTTCAAACTTAAGATTTTTATGTTTTTTCTATTCATGGGGTGGTTATGAGGAAATAGAATGAGGTGGAATGAGGATAATAAATGTAGTGTAAACGTTTTACTTCTACTGAACTTCTACAATAACAGAACATTGTTTTGGCTCTTTTTAACGTTAAAGGTGGAACAGGCTATTGTTTTATCTGATGTTCCTATCAGGCAACAGATGTTCTAATTAATATAAGTCTATGATTCTTATTATTATTATTCACAGAAGGGGAGGGCAAACCCTACGCTATCCAAAGCCTCCCAGGGCCCATACAGCTACCCCTAAAGAATAACAACCACTGGGACTAGAACGAAAATCCAGGCCCAGGTTTTAACCATCTAAGTTTCACCACAGACCGAACAAATCGGACCAAAACCTTAAAAGGACACAGCTTAAGATCCTCTACCGATATCCTATTCCGGCCGAAGGTCCTAAACCTAATCTCCTCACAGCCCAAACAATCCGTCATCAGATGCATGGGTGTTTCCTCCTCCGTCTCACAAACTCTACAAAAGGGGTCAGGCATGAGTCCCATTGTATAGAGATGTCCCCTTAAACCACAATGCCCAGTGAGGAATCCAAGCAGATGCCTGAGGGAGGTCCGTGAAAGACATCGGACCCCGCTACTCAAAGCTCCATCTGGATCCATAAGGATGAGTGCTGTGAGGTCATCCACTTCTGAAAGCCTGATAAACATGTGCCAGAAGACATACGAACAGCAGGCTCTGGACCAATGAAAGGGAGAGAGGCACCTAATTTGGCAAACCTATCCACCTCCTCATTTCCAAAGATTCCCATATGACCTGGAACCCAGACCAGAAGCACATCCTTTAATGAAGAAAGATCTTCCAGTCTTCTAGAACATTCCAACACCAATCTGGAAGTGAAGACACATGAATTAAGCGCCTTCAACGCAGCCTGGCTATCCGAGCAGATACAAACACCTTTTAAATTAGTGTTACGCACCCTCTCATCCAAAATACAGCAAAGAATTGCATAAACCTCAGCCTGGAAAACGGTGCCCACTCACCAAGAGGCGCTACCAAATGATCTCCCGTCTCAAAATAGACGTCAGCCCCAGACCTACCATCCATCCTGGAACCGTCCGTGTAGCATCGGAGATAATTCTCAGGAATCACACCAGACGGACCCAGGGTTAACCAATCTTCCCTAGAAGGCAACCTAACCCTGTAGGACTGACCAAAGACAAAAGTCTTCAAATTCCTATCAGAAGGGAAACCTGTAATGGGAATCCTTAAAAGCATCTCACAATAAATGGTAGAATGACCATATCGCTTACCCTGCCAAAGACCTGCCTGTTTAATTCTATAACAGGCTTTCGTTGCCTGGTTTTTCACCTCCACAAAGAGAGGTGGAATCCCTAACAAAGTCTCCATAGATGCGGTCGGTGTAGTCCGAAACGCACCAGTCACCGCCAGACAAGCCAAACGTTGGATTTCTTCCAACAGCTGCCTAGCGGATCGTGTTTCAATGCGACGCCACCACACCAAAGCCGCATATACCAACCTAGGTTTAATGACCATGCAATAAATCCAGAACATCATCTTGGGAGTGATCCCCCAGTTCTTACCTACAACTCTTCGACATTGCCAAAAGGAGATTATTGCCTTTTGATGCTGTGTCTTAACATGTTCCGACCAGTTCAATTTACTGTCGAAAACTACTCCAAGGAACTTCACTGATTTACTAACCTGTATGGAAGTACCTAACAACCTAGGAGGTGTAAAACCTGTTATCTTCCTTCTATAGTAAATAGAATTGCCTGGGTCTTCATAGGATTAATAAAAAGACCTTATCCTGTGTCCAACAATATACCATGTTAAAGGCGCTTTGCATTATCTATGATTCTTACAACTTATATTGAATGAAATAGCACTAAATAATAATAATTCAAGTAGTATTTATAACCTACAAATAAAGCAGGCTATCACAGAGAATATTTCTGATTATATAAAGAAATTATTGTGTCCAACAATATACCATGTTAAGGGCGCTTTGCATTAATCTATGATTCTTACAACTTATATTGAATGAAATAGCACTAAATATCTATAATTCAAGCAGTATTTATAACCTCCAAATAAAGCAGGCTATCACAGAGAATATTTCTGATTATATAAAGAAATTATTGTGTCCAACAATATACCATGTTAAGGGCGCTTTGCATTAATCTATGATTCTTACAACTTATATTGAATGAAATAGCACTAAATATCTATAATTCAAGCAGTATTTATAACCTCCAAATAAAGCAGGCTATCACAGAGAATATTTCTGATTATATAAAGAAATTATTGTAATCTACTTGTAAAAAAGTAACAAAATGAAAAATGAAATCAACAATTTCTAATTTTCAAGCATTTTTCTTTAATTGTAAATTATTATCCATTGTATTATTTGGAGGACAAGATCACAGACCACCATCGAAAAAGTAATTCATAGAAAAAATGTTATTTACATTTTAATTGTATAAAAGACTCTTTTCTCCTTAAAAGTGCTCCTTCATTAGCTTTACACTCTATTCCAACGTCGATAAAATTATTTTGGTATTTTCTTAGAAGTCTTTAAGTGCTAGATTGTGAACATCTTTCACAGAATACTCTTGAATTTTCTCAACTTCTTGAAATCATTTTCGTTTTAGGTGAAGTTTTTATATGTAGAAAAACAAGAAAGTTACTGCAGCTAAGTCTTGTGAATAGGGGACCATTTGGCAAAGCAGAGATTTTTTTTTGCTTAAAGATTCTTAGTTGAAAGTGATCGTCTGAAGCAAGGAACATTAAGCATAAGTTTGCCATGCTTCTAGAACTGAAGTAATCTTTACATCATTTTTCATATAAGATTTTCAATCTTTCTTCATCATTTTCTTTTTTAATTCAATATTTGAATTTATGTTCCTTTCGTTCCATTAAAAATTGGATAAAATATATGGAGACGATTGAACTTAAACTACAAGCGACCAATTATTGAGGATAATAATATTAAAAATATTCAATTAGTAAAACTGATCAAACAAGAATTGCTATTTAGCATGAATTATCACACACATGGGGCACCTTAAAAGGTAAGTCTGCACAGGATAACTTGATAACCGACAGTCAAAAGATAGTAACACTATTCTATTGCAGCATCGGCATTACTTAATCAAATGTGCTATTATAAAATTCAAAGGACTGCCCCAACTTGATCGAATCATATGAGTAAGATGTTAAAATACCCCTCACCTATGCAAAGTTAACGTTTGTCTTATCGTCAGCTTTAAAAAGGCAAAGATTTTTAAATAAAACGTGTTTTTAATTTGATTTCTGATCAATTTGAATTCTGATTAATTTTATTTCTGATTTGTCAATATAGAGTTGTTTAACTCGTAATGTTTTTATTTTATTTTTCTGATTATTTAGAATTGCGGTAATTCTACTATCTAAACTATTTTTTAGGCATTTCTTCTTCTTCCGTGGCGCTTCAACCGAATGTTTGCGTCTTGGTCTCCTCAGTATGTCCTTCACCAAAATTGTTCTCCGTTTTATTCCATCGCCTTCACAATTTTTTATAGATATGAGATTCTGGACAACCTGACTTAGTTTTAGACCTTTCTTGCCATTTTCAGCCAAAGTCAAAAGTCCACCTCCTTCAAAGCATTTTACGGGATCTCCTCAATTTTCATTCTGGTTTTATGACCTGTTTATCTAAGCTTCCAAACTTAAAAAGGGTTTTCATCTAGACATTTAGACTTAACATTTAAGTGGGTTGAGCTAAATTAAATTTTCTTGTATGATGTTCATAAGAAATTTTGTATTTTGTCCAGAAAACAAAAGGACATAAGCGGAAATCACAAAAAAGTAAGTATTTTTTACCGCAACGATTTCTATTGAATGAAGCATTTATCCATCAAGGTTATCCCCTCCTCAAGAATACCTCCCTACTCTTTTTACTTCTTCAGCTGTGATACTAAACTATTATATGCAAATTCTTTACTAATATTAACATTACATATGTAAATTATTAATTTTTCAACCTTTAATCCGTATAAAACACAGGAACAGGAACAGGAATATATTAATTTTAAATCCAATAGGAATTCTGCTACTCCCTTCTCAAGAGAGCGAGTTGGGGCTAAATGTAATTTCCTCCCTCCATAGTAACCAAGTAGAAAGAAAGTTTATAATTAACAAAGTTTACAATTTCTGTTTTTCCCACATTTTCAACTTTCTGAATTCACCAATGTAGACAAACCATAAATATTTAAAGGAGAGTTTTATGCGCAAAGCAGAGATCCCTCATAATGCACTGGTGCAAGAGGTTGCACTTTATTTCAATAAGGCTTTCATTCATAAGTGTAACAAACAAATTAATTATATAACATTTATTACAACAAAGCATCGCCTCACTTCATTTTTTTTTTAATATACTTTCTATCAAAACGAACTTTTTTAATTTTGTTTTAATATTAATGTATTAGAAATAAAAAAATATATGATAAAAGAAATAAAGGAGTTCTGTAAGAGAAAATCAAAATAAAAAAGGAAATTTTCTTTTAAAAGCAATGGGAGATATTGATTGGATTTTCTTTTATATTTCCAAATATATTTCTTGACGCCAAAAAAAAAATGTCTGCGTACAGACAGCAATATCCATCACCGGACAGTGAGCTGTCGAAGCTCCTAGATAGAACAAATCTAAGGGAAGCACAGCTGGACTCGAACCTGGGTGGGATTCCTCCGCGTGGGAGTCCAGTGCGCTAATCAGTTAGCTGTTCCCTCTCTATTAGATATATGATGATGAGATTGACCTAGGTACATCTTTAGCTATCTAGTCTAGTCATGGGCTGCTAGAACCATGATGTGGGAACTCCCCTAAAACTTGGAGTAAGAATAAAGAAATCTTTAGATATCAAATTGTTTTTGAATGTTTCCGCATGGGCGGTACATATGTATACTAAAATTTGGTACGATACTTTGTGAACTGCGCCACATTCATAAAATTAATATATGTATATCGCTAAAAACTCCAAGGCCTAAGAAGAGTGTTTTAACTAAGTATTATGAATTACTTGGAAAAATCTTTGATGGTAATTAACATCCATTTTATTTTGTTCCATTAGTATAAACGGCCAAATATAAAATGGCGGATTTTACATTTCTACCTAATTCTCGTTTGCTTTCTTTTTCAACAATGGAATGAAAATGCTGAATTTTTTCTTTGCAACTCACATTAATTATATAAAACAGTAAATATTATATAAAAAATAACTTAATTTTTTGCATTTTGTTTTTGTAAAAAAATGTATTGCACAATTTGATAATTTATAAAATAACTACGGAGGGAAAAAAATTCTAAACTAGATTTTTCATAGAAATAATTAGCTATAAATAATTAGCCAATCATAGTGTAGAAGTGAAGGTGTGAAATGTGGGCGTCTTCCACATGATAATTCTGAATTTCTGATTGACCTAACATACACCCGCACTTTAAACCTTCTCTTCTAAACTGTGATTGGCTAATTATTTCTATGAAAAATATAGTTTAAAATTTTTTTTTTTTTACTAATTTTCCCTCCGTAAGTATTTTATAAATTATCGAATAGTAAAATTTTATGACATTTTTTTCATAAAAAAATGCAAAAACCAAGTTGTTTCTAACACAATATTTACTGCTTTATATAATTAATGTGAGCTATAAAGAAAAAATTCAGCATTTTCATTCCATTGTTGAAAAAGAAAGCAAAAGAGAATTAGGCAGAAATGCAAGATCCGCCATTTTGTAGTTGGGCATTTATACTAATGAAACAAAATAAAACTGATGTTAAACACCCAAAAAAAATTGTCCAAGGAATTCATAATGTTTAGTTAAAAACTTGTCTTAGACCTGGAGTTTTTAGCTATTCATTATATTAATTTTATATATGTAGCACAGTCCACTAAGTATTGAAAGAGTACTTTAAAGATGAAAACCTAATTCAATCAAAATCCAGTTCCCCGCAACCACATATAAAAAGGAATCGAACTTTTATTAGTGAAATGCAACATATAAATTATAGAACTAGAATTATAGAATAGCGTTATATACTAGAGTTCGAAAATATAATGACATCTAAAAATCCTGTTATTGTTTAGAAAAAAGACACGGAATTTGGAAATGTAGATTTCAATTATAAAATAAATATTAAATTGGATGGACATAAACCTACTTTAAGTAAATATAAAATTAATTGGAGAAACTTAATAAAATGACTTTTTTGAGTCTTCCACACTCAATTTCTTTAAATGAACTCTCTCCGAAAAAAAGTCTAACACATGTGATAGGTCTTTGTATTCATAGTTAGTGTACCAAATTTAAAGAAATCCGTTGGTGTTTTTATGGTGAAAAACGCAGAAAAAACTGTTCAGTAAAAAAGTACTTCCGGTCAACCGATTTTCTTCAAACTCAGACTTTTGGCAACTTATTTAATTCTAATTAATGCTATTTAAATGTTAGAATTCTATGTTGTAAAATAGATGTTGAGGTTCGGTCGTAACGAACACCAAAACATCAATATTGCTGAGGTGAGCACTAATCAACTGGACAATGTTTTTTTTTTACGTCAATCTGCAATACCTAAAGGAATGATGCCTGCAGCATTTTAAAAAACTGGACTAAACAAAATAGGAAATTGGCATCCCTGTTGAACCAAAGGATTAACTTGTAGAAGCCAAAAAAATGACCGAACCTCAACAACTATTTTACAACATTGAATACAACGGTTGTAACGAACAACAAAACATAGAATTGTATAATAAACTGAAACAGCACTATATAAACATAACCCCACTCCTTTACTAAAAGCCGACTTAAATGAATTTTCCCAGGGAAATGTTTCAAAAAAAAATTATAGCTCTTTATATATGTAATTGATATTTCATGTTTAAAGAAACTCGTTGGAGCCATTTTCTTGAACATCGCAAAAAAGTGAAAAATCCCTTTCTTATAGTAGTACTTCTGGTTGAGGAATTTTGACAGACAACTTACTGTCAGATCCCATGGTGATATCTAAACACAATATCATGTTTGAACTTTCTGCGATTTTTCGTCTTTGAGCTGTGCTGTTCACATACATACACACCCACACACACACACACACACACACACACACACACACACACACATATATATATATATATAAACACAAAAAACATTTTCTAAAAAAAGAAATTTTTGGGCTCAGTGGGCCCTCAAAACGTATATTTCCGGTAAAAACGCGATATCGAAAATTAGACAAGATTACAATTATGTACTTCCTCTTACTAGGAATAATAGAAAGTAAAAAAGTAAGCCACGTTTAATCATTTAGATTTTTGTTGAAGACAATATTTTTTCTGATCGGGACAATAGATTTCAGACTATCAAAAATATAAAAACTCGATTTCAAGAGATTAATAAGTTGAATTTGAAGTTGTTAATCAAGTATTATCGATTGGCTAGAACTACAGTATCAAGAATTTGCCGAATTCATCAAAAAAAAAAAAAAACTCCTGGGAACCTAGTATGAATGCAGGAGAAAACTGATATGAAAAGTATGACCTCCTTCTCAAGAATAAAGTTAGGAACTTAAGTTTTGCCAAGCCTAGAAATTTAAATTTAATAAGAAAAGAATGGGGAAGCCACCCAAGAAGGATGATGAATATTTTCTCCATTCATTTTTAAAATCAAAGAATCATATTTTGCTCTTTACGTAGGCTGATTATTTTTTTTTTCAAGTAAATATTAATTTTCTTTTTATTTGGTGTCATTATTACAGTTTCCCTTTACTTCTTCTGTTAAATATATTATATTTATTGCATATAAATCTTGAAACGAAATTAGAACAGTAAATAAATTGTTTTGAAAAGAAATTCATTTAATTACAGTCTTAAAGATCTGATAATTTTATGCAGAAATTTATTTATTTTCCATAATATGAGCATACTTTATAGTCTCAGTTTCATGAGGTGGACTTGCAAAATGTAGCCCGATGAGATTAAAATTTAATGATAATAACTATCTGTTCTTCGGAGATGATCGACTTATTGTTACTGAAGTTGATCCATGTGTTCAAGATTAGCCCAGAAATTGGGGCATGAAGATAAATATTAAGAAAACATAGTACACGACTAAGAAAACAGAGGAAAATCGAGGGCAATTCAATTATAATTCGTCCGCGATTTCAAGTAGTTGTGCGTTATCCTACAAATAGATGGGCGGATTAAGTAAGGGAGTAGAGAATAGCAGAAAGGCGCAGGGCCATTGGGTTTCTTAATCCAGTCTTGTGGAGCAGTAACATACTATCGTCAGTTAAAAATGTTAATTTTCAACGTCATAGTTGATGTATGTTCTATAGTATGAAACAACGACTCCTAGATGCTAAGAGAGCAAAAAATTGCAGGCCACAGAAATAGTTTTCTGCAGGAGATCGGTCCTTACATCAATATTAGAGGGTATGGAATACGGATGAGAGAAAAACATCCTCTTTACAATCTGTTGTTGTGTATCAGAGAAGCACTTGAACATAGGACCCACCTTTGGACGGGAAACGTCTCCCAAAAATATTAGCTTGGGAAATAATTAAGAAAAACTTTTTATGGTTGAAAAAACTTTAATATTTTTACATAAAAAGTGAGATTAGTAGGGATAAATTAGGAAACAATAGTAGTAATAAAACAGTAATTAGTACACTAATGGAAAAAATTAAGACAGGATTTAAAAATAATATTTTAACTGAAATAAAATAAAAACCACATTTCATAGTTTATACAGCAAGTTAAATTTGAATTTGGAAGAAGACATTACATAAATGATAGCAATAGGCTAGGAAAAAATACAAATTATAATGAAACTAAGGGAAGGACAGATATTAAACATGAATTATATTATTGTCAGGCGTAAAGAATCGCACTAATGTTCTTTATGTAATGTGGGTGCTGTTAAAAACGTTTACCATTTTGTGGGTCAGTGTCCGATACTTCAAGAGTATAGAATCAAATAGCTTGATAGGAATAGTTTAATATTAAACAGTGGTAATAGATTATTCAAACGGTTGTCATGAATGGGAAAATATTTACAATTATGTCCTATGTTCCCTCACCCTGGAAAGAAAAGGGAGGAAGGGAAAAGCAAGAAAGATGAAAAATTGAAAAGTATTGTTTAGTTTGGTGAGGGCTCCTCATTGTGGGAGAGAAAAATTTACTTTATCTTAAAGATTAGGAAGTTTCGCACATTTATTTTCATTTTTTCATTGGTGTAAAGTAATTTAAAGTTTCTTCAACTTGATGTCACTAACAATGGTGCGAGACCCGGGCTCTTCTAAGGAGGACGTGGCAGAATTTTCTAACATTGAGTCAGCGATGTCCCGAATATGAAATACTTCTTCCTGTGGAAACCGTAGTTTTGTTTTAAGAACGCAGGATTCATTTTATTTTAATGCATCACTCAGTACAACTCTCAGTATGCGGATACTTCCACTTCATGCTCTGGCGCTTGAATTCAGGCTTTGAATAAAGCAAAGTCCCACCACCTGTCATCATTATTTTTCCACAAATCCATCTTCATCACTGAAGCAAGTAACCCTGGAAGTATGAAGTCTGATTTCTTGCGATAGTCCTTTGGCTGTCTTGCAACCCATCTAATGTGGTGACAGAGTTACCAATTTATGATATTGAAAGTACCGGTATCCTTAGTTATTCTTTGATGTATAGTTTGTTTTATTGATTAACTTTCGAAAATTAAAATTGTTACGAAGTTATTTTTTACTTTGTCTTGTAACTGGAATAATTATTACAAAAAATAAATTGGTGCTATCGTTAAAAATTGTTGTTTCTTTTAAAAGAAAAATAATAACAGAACCATAGAAAGAAAAAAGAAGAAAGAAATTGCCTTCCGCCGACAAAGGGAAGTTGATAAGTGTGAAATTCTTTGATGAATTCATTATTTTCATTCATACAAGAGGAATATTAGAAAAAGGACTATTGTAGGGAGCGGTGCATAGATATGGAGCATGCTTCTAATCTTATTTGTAGAAGCAGTGGGTTGTGAGATATTCACTGGCACTCTGCTGATGAATATGTTAGAACAAACATGTTTGGGACCCCAGTTTAATTAAGTTTTTACAGTCTCCGGAAAGAAATTTATGTGTGTATGGTGTGTGTGTTTGTGTTGGTTTTTTTTTATACACATATAATATATACTGGAACTGAACTTATTTAAAGATAAAAGAAACAAAATATTTTATTTCACATCGTAAGTGAACTAATATAATAATAAAAACCAAGCCATTTTATTTTTCTTAAGGTCATGTTAGCAAAATCTGATGATTTTCTCTTAATGCAATCATATAGTTCTAGATTGTAAATATTTAGCAAGTTTAGTATCTAGTAAGTATTGAGCTATCAAGAAAATCAAGGGAAAAACAAAAAATCAGCACTTCTTACATTTCTGGTCAAGCAATTTTCTTCAAAACAGTTCTGGTCAGTCGTTTTTTTAACATCAGACTTGAAAACAACAGAAAAATATTTCCTATGTGATGGATGCAAGAAATATAAAAATATATTTAATTTGAAAAAAAATCAAAATTAAGAAGAATATTGACATTCCCTTGCAAAAGGACAAGCCAGGTAGAAGAAGTCCAGTTACTGGGAGAGTTCATGAACTTTGATAGCATTGTTCTACCCCCTTCTTCTCACAGGGGAGGAATTGAACGAACAATTAGAAGACATTCCTTCAAGCACAGTTGGTTGTAGACACCGAAGCAGAACACTTATTTTTCGCTCTCTTAGCATCAGTGCATATTTGCATATCTTGCAAATAACTTGTACTTATTATTTCAATAGAATATATTTATTGTTAACAGTGGTGACTACTTTCTTATTTCTGATACTTCACTCTCTTAAACATACAAGCCCTTTTACTAAACCGCTCACGCCACAAGCCACCAGCACACAAACACACAACAACACCAATAACATTTCATTGGTTTGGAATATTTTCAACCAGAATCCACAAAATTAACAAGTACGTACAATTTTCAATTTAATAATTAAACAAATTATCTATCAGATAATTTTATTGCTTTTTCAATTATTTTCTCAGCGGTAATATCTTAACTATTTCCCATAATTGAATTTTCTAAAATGAAATGTTATTGGTGTTGTTGTGTGTTTGTGTGCTGGTGGCTTGTGGCGTGAGCGGTTTAGTAAAAGGGCTTGTATGTTTAAGAGAGTGAAGTATCAGAAATAAGAAAGTAGTCACCACTGCTAACAATAAATATATTCTATTGAAATAATAAGTACAAGTTATTTGCAAGATATTATAAACTTATTAATATGCACTGATGCTACGAGAGCGAAAAATAAGTGTTCTGCTTCGATTTTGGCTTACATTAATTTTGGATAAAAATTACATTAAATAAATAAGAGTTTAAATTTTATATTCAATAAAAAATTATTATTTAATAGAACATTTTAAAAAAATAAAAAGCATATTACAATCTTAAAAATGTGTTTTAAATTTCCTGTCCAACTTTTCAACAGTTATAAATTACAAACTCTCTTAAAAAAAAAACTTTTAAATAGAATTTACAGGAAAACACCAACACCATCTAGGGACTAAATATAGCAGCGCATCCAACTAGGGGTACTTAACTTTTCAAACTATCAAACTTGGGGAAATGTATAATTTATTTGTAACTTACTTTGAACTTCCTATATATTCACCTGCACACCTTCTCCCTTAAATAATACTTTTTTTCTCAAAAATGTCTTACAAAAAATGTTATTTTTATTACAATTTTACCAAAATCAAAACCATTATTAAATAATAAATAAGAATTATAGATCTCTAATAAGGATTATAGTGCTAACACTTTGATATGTCCGTCTGCTCTTTCCCTTGGGAGCTGAATTGGTATAGACTTGGCACTGAAGTAAAAAAATAGGACTTCCATTTAGTAACAGAGATGGTTAGCCAGATCTTCATCAGCTATAGAGTGCCATTCCAAAGGACCTGTAACAACTTAATGTGAAGTGGTTATTATTAATAAATCTGGATATAGTAATAGAACAATTACTTAATTACTTCTTTTCTACTATTGCCATTCTCCTAACTGTACTTTACGCTTATTTTAATTCAATGCAGCTTTTGTTGCTATTCTTCTAACTTCTACTGTTGCCCTCACTTCACTTCAATAAAGCTTTTGTTGCTATTCTTCTAACTTCTACTGTTGCCCTCACCTCACTTAAATAAAGCTTTTGTTGATATTCTTCTAACTTCTATTGTTGTCCTCACTTCACTTCAATAAATCTTTTGTTGCTATTCTTCTAACTTCTACTGTTGCCCTCACCTCACTTAAATAAAGCTTTTGTTGATATTCTTCTAACTTCTATTGTTGTCCTCACTTCACTTCAATAAAGCTTTTGTTGCTATTCTTCTAACTTCTACTGTTGCCCTCACCTCACTTAAATAAAGCTTTTGTTGATATTCTTCTAACTTCTACTATTGTCCTCACTTCACTTCAATAAAGCTTTGATTGCTATTCTTCTAACTTCTACTATTGTCCTCACTTCACTTCAATAAAGCTTTTGTTGCTATTCTTTTAACTTCTACTATTGTCCTCACCTCACTTAAATAAAGCTTTTGTTGCTATTATTCTAACTTCTACTATTGTCCTCACTTCACTTCAATAAAGCTTTTGTTGCTGTTCTTCTAACTTCTACTGTTGCCCACACCTCACTTAAATAAAGCTTTTGGCTATTCTTCTAACTTCTACTGTTACCCTCATCTCACTTAAATATAGCTTTTGTTGCTATTATTCTAACTTCTACTGTTGTCCTCACTTCACTTCTATAAAGCTTTTTTGCGATTCTACTTTACCCCAATAATTTTTGTTGCCCTCACTTTACTGCAATAAGTTTTTATTTATACTGTTCCAGAAAAAATTTGTTTACATTCTTAACATAGTTTAATCTCCCATTTCTCCCAATAAGGTATCTTCCTACAAGAAGTATTAGCCTTCTTTTTTTGAATATCTCATTATAACATCTCCCTACCTAGCTGGCTTTTCTGCACTCGTAATTTCTCTAACAAGTGTAATTCATCTTGGATCTGTACATTAAACAGGGAGTTATATTGTGACATCCTTTAATTGTGGTTAATTCAATCAAAATTTAATGGAAAAAACTAAATTGACATTGTAAAGTCCTTAGAGAAACTGATTCAGTTTACCAGTGGCGTCACTTTCCCATTCAGTGGGTATACTCTATTGGATAAAGTATGTCCAGAGAGCTGTAAAGAAAATATCATGTAATATAATTATAACATATTTCTGGAACAAATATCTATGGTGAAAATAAAAAATGTGACTCAAGATCTTCATGTGCTTTCACAAAATTTTGGTTGAGAAGGGAAGAATGAACCTTACCTCCTTCAACTATGCTTAATTATTCCGTAAAAATAACATATGTATTGCAAACAAGAGTAAATATGAGGGTCATTTAATAATTAATGAGACAAATCGCTGAAGCTCAGAAACGGTTTGTACAATCAATACAACAGTTACAGTGCGTCAAGTTGGCACCCTTGTACTTAGTTTCTCATCAGCTGTTCGAGATTATTTGGTAAGCATAACCCCAAATGTATTCAGTTAACAATTGCGAGTTCGCTCGAGCATTCCACCTCGGAAAAACACGCTCAGTGATTAGATTTTTAGTTGCAGAGGGTATCAAAGGTAATGAAATCACGAAAGAATGTTGAAAGTGTACGGGAATAATTATTTGAACCGCTCGAACGTTTACAAATGGATAAAATAGTTTAAAAGTGGCCGTGTAAGTGTCTGTGACGAGCAACGACGAAGTGGACGATAGGTTGAAGTTGCAACTTCTTCCCTCGAATCTCGCATGAATTCGAAGATCAACAAACCATCAACAGCCAGTATTACAGTAATATGCAACAAAGTAAGGCCTGCCATTCCAACGAAATGTCGTGGACTTCTGACTAAAGGTGTGATTTTACTTCATGACAACGCGCGCTCACACACGGCACAGTTAACTCAAGAAACACATTTCAAAAAGTGGGGTGGGAGATCCTTCCACATCCCCCTACAGTCCAGACCTCGCCCCATCGGACTTCAATTGGTTTGGACCCCTTAAAGAGGCTCTACTACGTGGGAAACTTTTTCAAGCCAATGAAGAAGTTAAAAATCAGGTGCAAAAGTGGCTTCGAGAGATCTACCCGAAGAAATTTTATACCCAGAGGCAAAATTAGAAGAAGGATGGGGCAAGTGTATAAATGTTGCTGGGGACTTGAAAAATAGCCAAAGTTTTGTATTGATTAAATAAATGTTTTTGAGCTATAGCGATTTGTCTCGTTACTTATTGAATAACCCTCGTAGTTACAATAATCAAAAGATTTTTCCCGTGTTAGCCTGCTTCATTTTGCGGTCACCAACCATTTTGAATGTTCTCGCATCTTCAAGGTATTAGAGTACCTATATGTGTGTGTATGTTGTTTGTGTCAAGTTATTTTGTGTATCAGGTTTTAGAGGAGCGGTGGGGGTTATGTTTCCTCTAAAGTGCCATTTCAATTTATTAGACGATTTGATCTCCTACAATAATATTAGTCACAATTAAATACTATGCCAGAATGTTTTTGTTTGTGAAACAGTTTTTGTTTTCAGTTATCTACGTTTTTTCCATAAACACATCAATCAGGTTTCCTTAAACTTGAGATACCAACTTTACATACAGAAATCTATCACATTGCTTTGTAAGTTTTTTTCCATGTAAATTGATTTTAGAAAAGTTCTAGAGGACTGGAAAGGTTCGATCCTTCCAAAAATATAAAAGACCCTAAAGATATTTTTTATAAAATATTTGTTTTTTGTTACAATATTAACGCACGATTCTAACAATACGTAAAACACAATAAATCTTTTTGCAAAAAATAATTCTAATATTTTTAACACAGTTGTACATTTAAGTGTATATAGAACTATAGCATTTGAAGAATCCGGTGGGGGGGGGGGGTCCGATAAGGTAGAGGGAGTTCAGTATGATTTTTTAAACGGAATGTCTGCTAATCAGGTCCACATAAGTGCTTAGGATAAGAGGACCGGCTGGGTGAGAAAGTGATATACTAGAATTGAGTATGACCGGGAGAGTATGGGACGTGCTTGCACTACCTAGCAGGATTACCCGCCCACCTTAACAGTCACGCTTCACCAAATGACCCCTTCCTGGCTTTACCGCAATGTCCGTATTATCAAGCCCAAGATATGGTAGTGATATTTCACCACTGGTCTGAATGTGCTATTTCGTTGCAAACATTTTTCCCATTTTTTTTATTTTGTATTTTGTTCATAGTTTTATCTTATATCATTAAGGTGGGGAAGGGAATTAATTTACTATCTTACCGAATTCGGTCAAATGATGAATTAAGTTTCTGAGTTAACGGTTTATTATAGCGGATACATTTCATAGTAAAGGAGAATAAACATTCTTTTTAATGAAATGGAAATTTTGAATAAGTTGGAATAACGCAAATATTTTATATATTTATAGCAAGAAAATAAAAATTTTCAAGTAATAAAGATTCATCATGAGATGGAATTGAGAAAATATCTTGAACAAAGGCTAGACAGAAGAAGGAGTCAAAAAAAAGAAAGAAGACCTTTTGACTATATCGAAGAAAGACAATTCTAAATACAATTTGTCTGTTTCACTTCCCCTTTGCTCATTATATTCCCGTCACGTCATTCTTTTATATTATTTGGTACAACTAAGAGAAGGCATAATAGTTCATACATTTGTATTCTTTCAAATAGGAAAAAACTATTTCCATTATTACAACATAAAAAATTTGTTTCAAACACTCACACAACATTCTCTTAATCCAGTTTTCAAAATTATAAGACAATATTTTATAGTTAGTATACTAAATTTAATGAAATTCATCGAAAACTGAAAAACTGTTCAGTAAAAACGCACTTCCGGTTTACAAATTTTCTTGAAACTCGGAAGTTTGGCAATCTATTTATTTCTGTTTAATTTTGTTTAGATGGTAGAATTGTAATAATCAACCTAGCAGTTTAGTGGAAAACATAACCCTACCCATCCCCCAAAATCTCCTTAAATGACTTTACCAGGAAAAATGTTTCAAATAAAAGTTGTAGCTATTTATATGTGTAGTTCATATTATTAGTTTAAAGAAAATCGTAGGAGCTGTTTTAAAGAAAAATTACCAGAAAACTGAAAAATACATTTCAGTAAAAACGCACTTCCGGTCATCCGATTTTCTTCAAACTCGGAACTTCAACAACACATTTAATACTAATTAATATTATTTAGATGACAGAATTGTATAGTAAACTGAAACAGCACTTTAGAGGAAAACCTAATCCTACCCTTCCGCCCAAAGTGCCCTTAAATGAATTTTCCTGGAGCAATCCTTTAAATAAAAGCTGTAGATTTTTGTACGTATAATTGACATAAAAAGTTTAAAGAACATCGTCGGAGCCATTTTTGAGCAAATCGCAAGAAGAACCATTCAGTAAAGTGGTACTTCCGGTAGAGGAATTTTGACAGATGACCTACTACCTGATCCCATGGTAATGCCTAAACGGAATATTAAGTTTGAACTTTCTGTTTGAACAGCTATGCTGTTCACATAAACACACACAGACCATTTTTCTAAAAACCACTTTTTTGGACTCAGGGACCTCAGAACGGATATTTCCGGTGAAAACTTGATATCGAAAATTTGGCACGATTACCATACTTCCTTTTACTAGGTCATCAAGGTTTTGTACGTTCGTCTATCATCAGGATGTTTTTGACAAAACAGTGTGATAACATGGATTTGCACAGAGAAAATTTAATTGATAAACTCTTTAGTTATTTAGTTAGTTTTGTTGATAGCATGATTACCCGCTCTCTTTAGTTAGTTGATACATTTCAGTTGATACAAGTGAATCAATTGAATTTGCTCCGTGCAAGTCCATGTTATCATTGTTTTGACAAAAACATCCTGATGATGGGCGAACGCCCGAAACCGGTCGATGACCACAAAAAGAAGCTGACTATCAAGGAAAATATTTCTCGATACGAATCACAAATATTTCTCGATTACTCTTTTATTTTACCTAAGTTAATGGTGGGTAGCTTTGAAATATTATGAAGTATTTATAAAACCGTACCTATAATAATTATGGTGATCGTAACCTGTAAATAATATTTAATCTTGTTATTTACCCTTTTTATTTGCACTCACGCTTAATGACAAAGTATTCCTCATGTGTTAGGTTTTTTGCAATTGAGTTTTTATGTGGAAAAAAAAACGCCTTATGGCCGCACAAGCAAGAAAAAGTGGTATTTAGTGGACGCCTTGTGTGGTCCAGCCTAACTTAAAAAAATCTGCTTTGAAACTGTAACACGACTTGCTCTATTAATACAGTTATGTATAAAATGACAAATTTGTTTTAAATTTCAAAGTACACTCACATTTTTTTTTTACATAAAAATAGAGAAAGTTGGAGAACAAGAATTACCAGACAGGTATTAGAAATAATTTGTCTAGTAAAGATTGGCAGATTGGCAGCTCTCTGTCTGAAGAGTTCCAGGTTACAGGTGGTCAGGCCCATGTCGCCCATCCTTTTCAATGTAGATCTCGAAAAGGCGATAAGAGGCATCCGAAAAAACAAGGGTGGAACAATATGCACCAGTATGACGAACATATGCGTACGCGGACGACGTGATTCTCACAGCGCGCACCTTACCCTCCTTATCTGGCGCATTCAGAAGCTGGAAACAGCAGCGGCACATTATGACCTGAGTATTAATGAAAACAAGGCAGAATATATGATGACTTCAAGAACTCAGGGAAATAGGGAAAACAGAGTGCAGATTAATGGGCACAATTTCCGACGCTATAAAATTTTCAAATACTTAGGAACTTTAGTAACAGAGGAGAATGATGTAGAAGCCGAAGTCAAAGCAATGATAGCAGCAGGCAGTAGATGCCTTTTGCTTTAAATAGAGCACTCTCTCGTGCAGCTAAGATTGTCGTTTATAAGACGATATTGACACCTGTCATCACATATGGAAGTGAGAACTGGGTATTGACTAGAAGGAGCGAAATGATCCTGAGTGTCTGTGAAAAGAAAGCCCTGAGAAAGGTTTTTGGCCCGGTCAATGAAAATGAAATCTGGAGAATTCGTAATAATTCAGAGCTTTCCGAGTTATTCGGGGAGCTTAGTTTATTGGCCTTCATTAAGAAAAGAAGACTGAGGTAGCTTGGTCATAAGCAGAGAATGCCAGAAGCCAGACTACCCAAAAGGATGATGGCAGGAAGGCCGGGAGGAAAAAGATTAAGAGGAAAACCGAGGCTAAGGTGGCTGGATGATGTAGAGGACGACCTCAGGAAGCTGGGTTTAAGAGAATGGAGAAGAAAAGCCGAAGATCGGCAAGATTGGCAATTTTTTTTGGAGGAGGCCCAGGCTCAAGTAGGGCTGTAGCGTCATTTAGTAGTAGTAGTAAAAATAATTATATTGCAGTCCAGAATAGAGTGCTAATAACATTGAATCAAGCGCATATTACATTTCAAATTTAACGGCACAAAGTCCGCAGTTGCGCTTAAAATCAATTTTCCAGGCGAAAAAGGTTATAACTAAAAGTGATAGGTATATAATCTGTGCAGTTAACATTCTTCAGTTTAAAAGGAAATCGTTATAGTCGTTTTCAAGAAAAATTTTTAAAAAATGCAAAAACCGTATACTGTAAAGATGCATTTTTCTGGTAAACAGATTCATTGTTTCTAATTTATCATAATGTTATATGGATGGTAGAATCATAAATTGTGCCGGGAGTGGTACGTTAGAGAAAAGCTTAAACGTTATTGTTCCCCGAAACTCCAAAAAAAAGTTAATTTTTGTTATAGGAAAAATACTTCAAATAACGATAGATATTTATGTAAGTAGATAGTTTAAAGAAAATGGTTGGAGTGATTTTCGAGAAAAATCGCGAAAAAACTGGAGTAAAAACAAAATTCAGTAAATTCATACTTCCGGTTGATGAATTATGATCAAAACTTTATTGTCACATGCGGTAGTGGTTACGTAAACGGAATAACAACTCTAAGTTCTTCCAGCGATTTTTTTGTTTTGTTTTTGAAATTATTTTATTCACACATCAGTCAAAAATAAACATGAACAAATTTTTCGTACTCAGAGGACTTAAAACTTTGGAAACTCAAATTCAAAAATTTGATACGATCACATTACTTCCTCTTATTAGGAGTAAGGGAAAGTTAACAAAGAAAATTACTGAAAGTTCAAATTCGATATTTCATTTATGTGCTACTCTAGGGGGAAAGCAAATTAAGTTATATTTTCCAATTTACCCGAAAATTGCTCCAACGATATCCTTTTGACTTCATGTATTAACTACGCAATTGTGTGTATGTGTCTGTATATTTATCTGTGTATGTATATTTATGTGAACACCCCAGCTCAAAAAACTCGATAATTCGTATCACAATGGGCTCCGACAGTAAGTTATCTGCCAAAATTCCTCAACCTTTAAAATACCACTTCACTTAATGGTTTCATTTTATTTTTTTTTGCGATTTCTTCGGAAAATGGCAACAACGCTTTTCTTTAAATTTGGTAAATCTATTACACATATTGGGGGCTATAATTTTTTTCTGTAACATTTCTCTGGGAAAATTCATTTAAGGTGGTTTTTAGGGGATGTTTTCTTCTAAAAAGTTATTTCCGTTTATGATACAATTAACTAAATAATATTAATTAGAATTAAATATGTTGCCAGAATTACGAGTTTTAAGAAAATTGGTTAACCGGAAGTGGGTTTTTTTACTGAACAGTTTTTTTTTTTTTTTTTCAGTTTTCTGCATTTTTCTCCATAAAAACACCGAAAGATTTCTTTAAATTTGTTATACAAACTTATAAATACAGGCCTTCACTTTTGTTTGCAACTTTTTTTGCTGAGAAAGTTAATTTAAAGTAGTTTAATGGGTGTCATTTTATTAAATTTAGATCCACCCATTGATATAGAATTGACGTCAATAAACAGTTATTAATAATGAAAAGTTTGAGGAAAATTTGTCAATTGTAGCTTTAAGATTTTTTTTCTTTTTTCTTTTTTATTCAGACGGTATATTTCAATTTTTCCCTACTTTCTCGAAAAAATGTTCCAACGATTTCCTTTCGACTTTTCATACCAACTATTTATATAAAGATGTTTAACTTTTATTTGGCTTATTACTTTCTCTCACTCCTGGTAAGAGGAAGTATTGCGATCTTGTCAAATTTTCAAAATTCAGTTTTCTCCGGAAATACATGTTATGAGGTCCCCTGAGTCCGAAAATGTGGTTTTTAAAAATTGTTTCCTCTTTCTCACTCTCTCTCTCTTTGTTTGTATGTATATTTTTCCTCCCGATAGTAGTTTTATCAAAAGAGGGAATTAATTGAAACTACATGTTTGAAACAAGATATTAAATGTAATAATGAAAGTGAAATAACCCCTTTAAAATGTAATTGATAAAATTTAATTGATAAATGAAAAATAAAAATAAAAATGAATTTGTTTTGACATGACAGCAAATAAAATTAAAAAAAATAAAAATAAAATATCTATTCTTTATTATATATGTAAATAATCAAAACAAAAATACTAAAAAAAACACATGTTATGATATCAAAACAGACATTTCTACATAGCTAATTTACATATTTATTTCATACTGAAATTATTCTCCACTTTAATTAATCATAAATCTATTTCATTTATAAAGTCAATAAAGATAATATTTAGAATATATGGTTTGATGAGCTGTTATACAGAGAGACCACCATAACATTCAAGCTGTGGACCACTACTAACATTCAAAAATTTTGAACAGTTATAGTTGAGGTGGTACATATTCTGGATTCTGGTGAAATAAGTCCATAATATGTGCAATATGGCGTTGGCGAGTTTTAAATCTATAGTGGCAGTATTTAGTTGGTGCGATGGAAAAAACTTTTTGGTTTGTTCGCCTTTTGGTAATTGCGCCATAATTGTTGCCAGTGTGATAATACTCGTTGGTCTAGTGGCTAGCGCTCTCTCGCCTTTTATGCGAGAATTCAAAGTACGATTTCCGTGAGGCCAAAGTCGATGTTGACCCAGCATCGTGAGAAAAAAAATCGAAGTTACAGTTAGTAACTCCCTAGGTACCGAAGGCCAGAACTAAACGGCTGGGCACTGTAGCGCGCTTACCTCACGTCCCCCAGTATATCGCCGACTGGCAAACCTTGGTCATTTATGGACTGTAGTGCCATGGGGTGATAATACTCTTTTCAAATAATTTTTGTTTTATGAAGGTGTTTTAACATTTTATTGTACGTATGATGATGGCGGGAGTGGATTCCATTGAAACTTTTTTGGCTCGTCGTGCTTATTACTAATAAATCTCATATCTCCTTTTTACCCTCTGAAAAGCAAGCTGAATTTTTATGTTGCTCAATTCTCCAATAACTCTACGCATATATTCTATTATAAAATTTTGTTTCCTAAAGTTATTGAATGAGCCAATAGATCTTTGCTGCTATCTGTCAATAAAACATAGGGTTTCTTTTCTACCTTAAGATTTGTATCTCAAACTTATTCTAGCCCTTAAAATTTTACTAACTGTTCAGCTAGGTTGATGAAGCAGGTAGCCTATAGCCAGCCTTTTGCACCACCAAGTCTTCATAATGCACAACCCACATTCTCTTCACATTTGCTACCATCAGTGAAAATAAAATACTCGTATATCTTGTGGTGTTGACTGAAGAATTTTTATATCTGATATTTCTGCTGGTGCTACCATTGTCTGTAATTGATAGGTTGGTCGTATTCTGTATCAAGATTGGAGTTCATATACTCTACTGTATTAGATATAAATTCAGCCAACTGTTTCACTTTTATACCAATTGTTATAATGTTGACCATTGCAGCATCATATAAAGTTCTATGAAATCCCCCAATCATTCTAACTGCTAGTTCGTGTTCCTTTAAATTTCTTTTTGACCACTAGTGTTTCACTCCAGGTGGGTGATTGACAGGTGCTAACAGGGGACGCGACAATAAAGTTTTGGACAAATTCGATTGACCGGATCTATCATCACTTTCCTGAATAGATAATTCAGTTTTTGCGATTTTCTGGAAAGCAGTTCCAACGATTTCTTTTTAAACTTGGTATGTCAACTAATCATAAAACGACTGTTTAATCTCCTGACGCCTTTTTGTCTCCCAATGTATACCTATTGCAACCCATATGCCACTTCCGGCCGTTGTCGTAATTACGATAACTTCCGATTGCGCATTGTCGGTTTTCACCTCGACTCTGTTACTAGTAGTAGTTCTGTTCGAAAACTGTTGTACTACACGCTCGTACACGCACGGAAGTGCTCTATATTTTCCACGGTGCTACCCCGCATGTTAAGTGCATTTCGTTTTCTCACTCTGTTACTCTGTTAGTTTACCGCAAAGTATACAGCGTGTCGTTTCTCGCCTCTTTCGTTACACCGCATTTTCACGGGTACGCAGTTTTCCGTTATTCTCGTTACACCGCATGTTCCCCGCTTGAGTGCGGTACATTATACAAAGGAACATACTTATGCCTACTTGGCCTTCAATCGGCTCGCCTTGTAGACTGGAGGACGCCATCTACGTTCACAAAGGTATCTGGAGCCTAGGGGAGGGGGGAAGTCGACTCTCTTTTCCTTTTGGGATCCCTTTCCTTGGAGCGTTGTTAAGCCAGCGTCCACATCTTGCAAGGTAAGCGTTCTATTATTCATGCTTATTTGAATTAGTATTCTCTGTTTTCTCGCATTAAGAACTACACCGTATCAAATACAGTCCACTTACCGCTTTGTTTGACAAGATCAGACAACGACTACAACTTTATTTATAAATTTTTCCGAGAAAATTAATTTAAAATAGTATTCTGGGGTTAGAAGTGACGTTGGCTTTCCTCTAAAGTGTCATTGCAGTATATTACACGATTCTAGCATCTATATACGTAATATTATCAAGAACTTAAATGTGTGGCCAAAATTCCGAGTTAAAAGAAAATCAGGTCAGCGGAAGTAGGACTTCTTATGATATTTCTGATGAACATATATTCATTTTCAGTTTTATTTGGAATTTATAACTGATTAATATCGGAATATAAATAAATAATACATCAGAGCTATGTAAATTGCTGTAAGAGAATGTTGTATTTGTGTGCCATACCAGATTTTTATCAGGGAAAAATATTTTTTAAAAGATACAGAAGGAACGCAGCTTTAGGTTTACCTGTAAACTGTTGATTCCTTGTAAAGGGTAGTTTCAGCAAAGTATTGAGTAATTTGTTCTAACTAAATATAAGTAAAACTTGTCAAACAACTTTTCTTTTTTTTTTCTTCTTTATTAAATTTATTTACAACCTGTACATATTATATACATCATGTAAATGTGAATTTCGTGTCACAGACTGTGATGTACTGAATCCCCTAGGACTCAACGCCACAATCAGAGAGGGATGTTGAGAGGAGTGCTGGAACTCTCAGGGAATGAAAAGGGAGCTAGGTGTTTAGGAGGTCGCGTGGCCAACGTCGTTTCAAGCAATGTGGAGGATTGTCAGGATGGGTGGAAGATGATAGGGCTTGTGCGGTGGGATTGGGGTGAGTCTGAAGGTTATTGTGGAAATAAGGAAGCGTGTATGGATTAGCTTGTTAACGAAAGGGATATTGAGGTCTTTGTGGAGAGTTGAATGTGAGACATAGTAGGGAGCGTTTACAATATGGCGAAGGACTATAGACTGAAAGGATTGGATTCTCTAGATGTTGGATTGTTTCGCGGAGCCCCGCAGTTCAGCTCTGTAGGTCCAGACAGGTCTCAGCAATGTTTTGTATAAAGTCAGTTTGTTTTGTACGTTTATGGTTGATCTCCGTCCAAGCAGTCTTCGTAGTTGTCCATAACGCCTATTTAATGCTTGTCTTTTCAGTCTCGTATGAGGGAGGGTTCCATGTAAGTCGACTGTCTAAATACAGTCCTAGGTAGCGTACTTGCGTGGAAGTCGGTATTTCTTTATTGTTGATATGTACGGGAGGGCAAGTTTGTCTACGTAAAATGAAAGTAATCTGTTGGCATTTGTCTTCATTAAGTCTTATTTTCCATTTTTTGCACCAAGAAGAGATGAGGTCAAGGTGTTCTTGGATGTGTGAGCAAGTTTGAGCAGGATTAGGATTTGTAGATAATATTGCAGTATCATCTGCATAGGTTGTGATCAGGGTTTCTGGATGTGTGGGAATTCAGCAGTGAATACCGTGTACAAGACAGGGCCAAGGATGATTCCTTGCGGTACGCCGGCGTAAATGGGTTTGATGTCGGAGAACTCAATGCCGCACCTAACTCTGAAGTAGCGATCCGTCAGATAGGACTGAAGGATTTGGTAATATGGGGTAGGAAGGAATTGCTTCAGTTTATATAACAGCCCTGGGTGCCATACCCTGTCGAAAGCCTGAGTTACGTCCAGGAAGGCTCCCAGGCAGAAACTCTTATTTTCTAAAGCGGAGGATATTTTGTCCACGACTCTGAAACATTGCTGTATAGTGGAGAGCTGGGAGCGGAAACCAACTAAGAAACTCAAACAACTAAGATTGTATTAACACCGCCGCTGGCTGATCTATTCCAATTTATATAATTGATGTAACTTACATACTATTAAATTTGAATGATCAAAGTTAAATATGCATAAATTACCAAAGTATAAGGTTGAAATTAACAAGGTTTTAATGTATATTAATGAAGAGAATAACTACAAGTCTTAAACAAAAATACTCTCAGCTTTCCTGTTAATAGCAGTTTTATGTATATATTGTATCCAGTATACCATTTACTGAATAACTGTATGGAGCAACTAGATAATTAGATGATAATATACGTAATTGAAATTAATTTTACTCTTTACAAAACAACCAGTAATTAAAATGAAGATAATCTAGTTTCTGTACTTTTTAATGGAAGAAGTTTCCCTTGATATTGCTAGCGTTGTACATATCCTCAAGCGTTAATCCTCAAGTGTCTATGAAATTATTTTCTTTAATTTTCATTCTTTCCTCTCAGGGCCAATAAAAAAAAATCTGGTGTGAATTTTCATAGCTGTCTCCGCAGTTAATCCAATTATAAAACTGATGAATTTTTTTTTAAACTTGAATATTTTTACTTAGCCCTAATATAAATACAGAGATAAAATGGTCTACTCTGGGTCTACTCAACTATCTACTCTGGACAGATAATAGTTGAAGTGATGACATTATAGCCCCGGAAGAGAGCGCCAATAATATTGAATAAACGTATAAAAAATTTGAAATTTATTATCATAGATTTCTCAGAAGTCTGTTGGGGGAAAAAAATTGTACAAATAAAAGTGATGATTTCATATCCTTGCAGTTAGCATTCGCAAGTTTAAAGAAACTCATTGTAGCTATTCTAGAGAAAATTCAAATAAACTAAAAAAAAAAATCTGGTGAGAAACACTCACACAACTTTCTCTTAATCCAGTTCTCAAAATTGTAATTGGCAAATTCTATAGTTTGTGTACCAAATTTAATGAAATTCGTCGAAAACTGAAAAACTGTTCAGTAAAAGCGCACTTCCGGTTTACTAATTTTCTTGAAACTCGGAATTTTAGCAATCCATTTATTTCTAGTTAATTTTGTTTGGATGATAGAATTGTATAATGAACAAGATAGCACTTTAGAGGAAGCTGTAACCCACCCCTCCCCTAAAAGTGCCCTTAAATGAATTTTCCCAGAGCAATGTTTTAAATAAATGATGTAGATTTTTGCATGTTTAGTTTATATTAGAAGTTTCAAGAAAATCGTCGGAGCCATTTTTGAGAAAATCGCGAAAAAGTGAAAAAAAATCATTTAGTAAACTGCTAAAGTAAATGCACTTCCGGATATCCGATTTTTTGTATACACTGAATTTCAACAACATATTTAATTCTAATTAACATTATTTAGATGTTAGAATTGTCTAATAAACTGAAACAGCACTTTAGATGAAAACCTAACCCCACCCCTACCCTAGAAGTGCCCTTAAATGAATTTTCCCGGAGAAATGTTTCAAATAAAAGTTGTAGCTGTTAGTATGCGTAGTTGATATACCAAGTTTGAAGAAAATCGTTGGAGCTTTTTGAGAAAATCGCAAAAACGTAAAAAAAAAACTAGTAAATTGGTACTTCCGGTAGAGGAATTTTGACAGATGACCCACTGTCTGATCCCATGGTGATAGCTAAACGGAATATCAAGTTCGAACTTTCTACGATTTTTCGTTTTTGAGCTATGCTGTACACATACATACACACTCACACACACACACATTTGCTAAAAACCACTTTTTTGGACTCAGGGAACCTCAAAACGGATATTTCCGGTGAAAACTCTATATCGAAAATTTGACACGATACAATACTTCCTCTTACTAGGAGTAAGAGAAAGTAAAAAAACAACAAACATTCTGTAGTCTCACGTCCCATTAAACAATTTTCTTCAAATTTGGAATTCTAGTAATACATTTTGTGCACCTCATATTATTGTTATAAATGATTGAACCGTACATTATACTGAATTAGTACTTTAGAGGAAAAGGCTTCCAATAAAAGTGATAGGCATTTATGTATGTTGATAGAAAATCGTGAAAAATAGAAAAACAAATTTCAATAAGGTCGTAATTGTATGTAAAAGGAGCAAGAGTAAGTCGTGTAAGAGTTTCAGATTTCTCATACTTTAGGGGCCACAAAACATACATTTCCGGTGAAAACTCAATTTCAACAATTTGACACGATCGCAAGACTACTTCCTGTTACTAGGAATAAGAGAAAGTAAAAAATAGAAAAAAAATTTCCTCTAAAGTAATTGACCTGCATAAGAAGAACAAGAAAGAAAAGCAGTCTGTCAGTTTGAAAGACTTGCTCATCCATTCCAGGCACCCAACAGTGAACTCACATCAATCTTTCTCCTCCATTTTCGGGCAGACACACAATCTACTTCCAGATCCCGTTCATCAACTTTTTTTTTTTTGGCAATCTATAAGCTGTGACGATGCTATGAGCTTTGGAAATGGATTTAGTAGATATAACATATACCAGTGGACCAATAAATGGTTTCGTTAATATAATAATACCGTCCAATAATACGAAAAATAAAACAAACTGATTTTTTCTTATAATTGAAATTTTTACTTTCCTTATTGCGTAATATCCAGCGTATGTGGTGTCAACATAACTCAATAACGGAAAATTGCAGAAAGTTCCAACTGGATATTTAATTTAAATGGTAGAATGGGACCAGATAATAAAGTTTTGATTACAGTAGTTCAACCGGAAGTTTACTTCACTTTATTGAATGGATTTTTCATTTTTTTTTGCGATTTTCTCGAAACTAGCTTTAACGATTTTTTTTTTTCTAATCTTCGATTATTAATTACACATATAATGTGTTACAAATTTTATTTGAAACATTTTTCTCAGGAAAATTCATTTAAAAGAAACTTTTGGGGGAGGGATGGGGTTATTTTTTCCCCTAAACGAAAGATCTTTGGAAAGATCTTCAAACTAAGCTCGCGGGCCAACACCTGCCCGCCAGCACCACCAATCTGGCTCGCCATTAAGTTATTTTTATTATCCATAAAACACATTAAGTAAATCATACAAAATAATAATTAGATGTTTTTATTTAACGACCAATTAAGAAACTCAATAACAGACATACCTAATGAAATTAAACATTTTAACTGTAATTAATGATATGAGATTTATCGTAAAAACTTACAATTAGTGGCATACATAGGTAATTCACATAATGAAAATAAACATTATAATTCTGATTAATGAGATTTATGTAACTATATAGCAGTAAGTTGGTATTATGAGCTAGCCAGGTCTTGGCCCTTGGGACTTAGTGAAGGAGTCACTGTGGCCCTTAGACTAAAATGTTTAGATATCCTTCTCTGTTATTTCAGCTTATTATATCATTATATCATCTACATATATTAATTACAATGAAATATTAAAATACTGAGTTTTAAGTAAACTGTTACTCCGGAAGTGTAACTTTTTTGAACAGTTTTTTGCAACTTTCATTAACTAATCAAGAAAGAGACAGACTGGCTGCAAATAGAAGGTACGTAGAATGATGTTGACTGACTGGTGTCGATATGTTCCCTGTAGAGCTAGCACGCTTGTATACATATGGAATTCTCCCTTCCTAGCTAGTTTGGCCTAGGTAGGGAGTAACTAATGATTCGGATCCTACAAATCTTAATGATTCTAATGATTCGGATCCCATTATATTATCTTTTACTGCTGTAAGTGGAAATGTCGCCACATCTTGTCGAATTTTCGAAATTAAGTTTTCACCAAAAAATACATGTTTCAATGTTTTCATGTCTCCTAAACATAAAAAAATGTTTTTAAAGAAAATGGACTCTGTGTGTGCATGTGTGTGTGAATGTATGTATGTGTATAAACAAAATAACTCAAAAGACCACTTTGAAAGCTGCTTACTACCAGGAATTTTTTACTATCATAAGAAGATCTGCAACAGCTACGCTCCAGGCGAGCTTTTGCCCTTCTGCGCTCATTGCCGTGACCCTCTTACTCGTCAAGACATAATAGTAGTATGAAATAAGCTATATAATTCACAACATTGCAGTTTAAAAAACTACAACAATTATTAATACACATCTTATTAACGACTTTTGTCATTGACGGCAGTGTATAGGCACAACGCACACCATAGTACCATCAATTTTTTAGGACTAGATGCTTTGGCAGTTGAGTTGTTACACACTCCTCAGCGCATTCCAACTACCATGGCCACTATCATCAAGTTTAACTTAATATTCCGTCAAGATAAGGTTTCAATCAAAACCACCAATCGTCATAACTATCATTTTTAGTTCAAACATTTTTCCCGGATAATTTATGTTTTGGGGTTCTGGGGAATCTGCAAGATTGAGCTTTCATCTAAAATACCATTTCATAGAATGTTCAACCGCTTATACGATATTAAGCATTGCTTGAATTCTTAATTTGAAGAAAATTGGATAACCGCAATCTGTTTCTGTTCAAGCAAAATTTCGAGCATTGTGGGTGCTCGGAGGTAATATTCCTGCTGCTCGAATAATGCACTTGTTTAGCTTGATTTTCCAAACTCAAATGCATCATCTCACGTATACGAAGCCTCCAGAAATTGTGGATTCAATCACCTCTTCCTAATGGAGACACCAGTCACATTTCATCATCATCCAGAACTAAATGACAATAAAGATTTTGACATGATACATATTTTGAGATTTTCTTACTCTTTCATATTCATTGGGCCTTTTACAACGTTTTGATAATTGTGGAATCCAGAGACAAAGATTTACTTCTTTCTAAGATATCGGTGAAGGATGGCTATGATTACTTCTGTACGAGAACCATTTTCTTTAAAAAAAAAATCACCAAACCAAGTCCTGAAAGGGACTCTTTCAATCCAACTCGTAGAACACATCCAAATATTCCTTCTTTTTACTTTCTCTTACTCCTAGCATTACTTTCTCTTACTCCTGGCATTACTTTCTCTTACTCCTAGTAAGAGAAAATATTGTAATCGTGTAAAATTTTCGATATGGAGTTTTCATCGGAAATATCCGTTTTGAGGTCCCCTGAGTCCAAAAAAGTGGTTTTTAGTAAATGAGCTGTGTGTGTGTGTGTCTGTGTGTCTGTGTGTGTGTGTGTGTGTGTCTGTGTATGTGCGTGTGTGTCTATGTATGTATGTGAACAGCATAGCCCAAAGAAAGTTGAAACTTGATATTCCGTTTAAATGTCACTATGAGATCTGAAAATACGTTATCTGTCAAAATTCCTCAACTGGAAGTACCACTTTACTAGTTGGACTTTTTACTTTTTTGCGATTTTCTCAAAAATGGCTCCAATGATTTTCTTGAAACTTGGACAATTTTTATTTGAAACTTTTCTCCGGTAAAATGCATTTAAGGGCACTTTTGGGGGAGGTGTGGGGTTAGGTTTCCGTCTAAAGTGCTGTTTCAGTTTATTAGAAAATTCTGTCATCTAAATAATGTTGCTGAAATTCCGAGTTTGAAAAAATCGGATAACCGGAAGTGCGTTTACTTTACCACTTTATTAAATGATTTATTCTCTTTTTCGCAATTTTCTCAAAAATGGCTCCGACGATTTTCATGAAACTTATAAGCTAAACATGCAAAGGTCTACAACTTTTATTTAAAACATTCTCTGGGAAAATCATTTAAGGACACTTTTAGGGAAGGGGTGGGGCTATGTTTTTCTCTAAACTGCTATCACAGTTGATTATACAATTCTATCATCCAAACAATCTTAATTAGAAATAAATAGATGGCCAAATTTTCGAATTTTAAGAAATTTAGTAAACCGGAAGTGCGCTTTTACTGAACAGTTTTTTTCAGTTTACGACGAATTTCGTTAAATTTGGTATACAAACTATGAAACTGTCAATTATAATTTTGAGAACAGGAGTAAGAGAAAGTTGTGTGAGTGTTTCACACCAGATTTTTTTTATCAGTTACAAAGTTTATTAAAACATATTAAAAACAATATGTCACTATCATTCTCAGCCTTTAAATGAAAATACTGCGATTAATATTTACGAGATAAGGGACCTGCAATAACTAGTAGGGCCTAATTCATAACGCTTGCATATTTTTCTTTTTATATTTCATCAAGAATTTCTGAGTGTCCCTCTGTTATTAACTATTCAGCACTCAGTGAAATATTGAGTTGGTATAATAGCTGTCTCTTGTTTTCCTTCATCACAGTCCAACTTTTACCGCTTACACTGCATGAGGAGGCAGTTTTGCAACTGTGGAGGCAGTTGTACATATCCTCTTGTTTACTTCCTCTTATTTCCTTTGCGATCTTGCCAAATTGTATCTGCCGATCTCCTGAGCTCGAAAAAAAAAAATTTTGTTGCGAATACCATTTCGCTAAAGTATGTGAAGTGTATGTGTCTGTGTTTTAACAGAATATCTCAAAAATGAAAAGTCGCAGCAAGTTCAAACTTGGTATTCCGTTTAGATACTACAACCCGCAGCTGATACGAAAGTTTCTACCAGAATCCAACAACCGGAAGTGCTGTTTTACTGAATTTTTTTTGTTGTATTGTTTTCGATTTACTCGTCAACGGCTCCAGTTCTTTAAACTTCGTATACAATATACACAAATGAATCCCTGTCACTTTTATTTGAAAATTTTTTTCCGGAACAAACGTAATTTTATGGAGAAACTAACTGAAAATTGAGGATAAAAATGTTCAGTAAAGATGCAATTCCTGTCAACTGATTTTTTCAAACTCGGAATTTTGGCTACATACTTAATTCTAATCAATATTATTTAGATGATGGAATTTGATAATAAATTGATGCGTTTAAAACGGAATTAACAACCTCCCCCACCTTCAAAATGCTATTAAATGACTCTTCTCGGAAAAATTTTCAGAACCAAAGTGATAGATCTCAGTAATTATAACAAGGATAGCAAGTTTAAGAAAACTATTGGTGCTTTACTAAGAAAATCAGGGCAGGGAATAGCTAAAGTGGTTAGCCTACAGGACTCCCATGCGGAGGTCCCGGGTTCGAGTTTAGCTGTGTTATCTTTAGATTTTTTCTTCCTAGAAGCCTTTACAGCTCACTGTCGGTTGATGGACAGATTGCCTGTAACGAAAGAACACTGTCCGGATGCCGGCAGGGCATTGAGAAAACTCCGGACGCCAATGACCATATATATATGTTGACGCGCCTTGAATTTAAAAAAAAAAACTAAGAAAATCGTTGAAAACTGGATAAACTGTTCAGTACAGGCACAGTTCCGTACAGCCACGTTACCTTCAAACTCGGAATTTCGGCAACACATTTAATTCTAAATAATACACTATATACATGATAAGAGAAAAGCATAACCCCCCCACTCCTTCTCCAAAAGCCGTTTTCGAGAAAATCGCATAAAATAGAAAAAAATCCCTTCAGTAAAGTGGTACCAATTGAGGAATTTTGACAGATAACTTCCTGTTGGATCTCAAACAAAATGTTAAATTTGAATTTCTGCGATTTTTCGTTTTTTAGCTTTTATACATACATATATGAAGACACACACCATTTTTATGGACTCGGGGACCCTTTATAACGTGTATATCCGGTGAAAAGTCGATATCGAAAATATGACACTATCGCAATACTTCCTCTTACCAGCAATAAGAGAAAAGTAATTATATATAAATAATCAGCTGGTTTAAAAATTTATATATTCTAAATTATTATTAGTATTATTATTTTAGTGAAGTTACAATCAAGTTTCTAACAGTAGTGCCTTATGCAAAAGCCCAATATATTATAAGGAGTGAGTGTCGAATATGAGAAACTAAGGAATGTTAAAGGAACATTTTATACTGGTTTACAACCACACATTCCCACTATGCCATGATTTCAGTGAAAGTAGGAAGTTTTATACCTTAATATGCAGGCTGAGGTTCAACCATAATTTCAGTCCTCACCACCTGGGTCGTATAGGAATCACGATTGATCCCAAATGTCCATGCCCACCTGATGCAAAAATTGATGCTTATGGAAAATACTCCAATGGAAGAGAATTGTTATGGGACTCCATAGTTAAATCTAAATTCTATTTTAAATAACCATAAGACATAAAGAAACATAATATAGATCTGTAAATAAACCTACAATATACATAAATAGTAACAAACAAACAATAGACACAATATAAATATAACTGATAAAAAAATGAATGTCCACATTTAAAGAGTTGATAATTTGGCGATGTAATGTGATTGGTGATGTGTATATAGGTGGTTGTAGCGTTTGCGTTTTTAGCGAAAAGGGCTTGTATGTTTGCTTGAGTCAGAATGCAAGAATAATTAAGAACACACTACTGTTTTATAAATAAATATATTCTGTTAAAATAATAACAACTTATTTGGTTTATAAACTTATTTAATTTATAACTGGCACTGATATTTAGAGAGCAATTCCTGAAGTGTCCTGTCTGAAGGTAGATGTGAGACTCTCTACTCTTTACTCTTTTAAAACTAATGTTAGAATCTATTCTTTGGAATTGCTCTCTCTCTCTAGAGGGGGAAATTAGCTTGTACAAAGGTTTGACCTAACGGGATTTGTGCCTTTGTTTAATGATCCAAATTTGCAGTACCTGACACTAAAGTACAATCTTTTTGAAGATAATTTCACAGTCTAATATATTATAAAATATTAACAAAAATACAATTTTGGATACTATAAAATATTCAGAAACTTTAAACTATTATTTTTCGATTTTGTTCTTCCACTACATTATCCCCCCTCCTGGAGAAATTTTTTGGCACGAAAAATTTGGGAGATAATCTGGAGTTGTAGAGGCATGGAAGTTATCGAGAGGCGTGTGTGTAACGTCTGCAAGGTTGCCGTGTGTTGTAGGGTGCAGTCATCTTCTTCTGCGGCTAACGCTGCTTGAAGGTGTGAGCGTTGCGTCGTGTTTGAATGTATTCTCAAGCGAACGCTGCGTGAGTGGGTGAACGGTGCTGTGGTGGTAGGCTGATAGGTGAACAGCGAACACTGCTTGGCGAGTGAGAGTGTTGCGGATGAAGAAGTGACTGGCAATGGGTAGACAAGTCGGTACTGTAGGTGTGTATGTAGTTTCTTGAATTAACTCTATATGGACAAAAAAAAACTCTTAAGTATTTCAAAAATAATTAACAAATAAATAAATACACAAAATACGCAAATAAAAAAAATATATATATTTAATAAGCGTGCAGAGATGCGCAAGGATGTGAGGATGATCGCAAGGGGTATGAGAAGATGAAGATCTTTTCCTTTTGTAGAAATCTTGTGTTTCTGAAAATAATCATACAGAGTTATACATAATACATTATTGTTAATTTCAATTTCTTAAAGTTAATCATGCAGTTTTCATGCAATCAAATTCATGCGCATGATAACATTCATACTCATGCAATCGTGCAGACGACGAAGATTCTTGGATCTGTAAAAGAGAGGTTAAACAAATTTAAATTTCAACAAATATTAGTGTAAAAATTATTAAAGCTAAGAAGTAAAGATGAATGTATATCTTGAGGGAGTATGCACAAGGGTGAAGCCGACTGTATGTTCATCAGCTCTTCAGCTTTGCTGTGTTTTTTAGATACCTTAAGTTAACAATAACATTAAAAATAACATTAAAATACAAATGTTAAACAAGTACAAGAATAATACAAATTATTTAATTTCCTTTTAAGGCGAACTGAAAAAAATATTAATTAATTAGGTAAATACAATATATAAAAAAAATATTAATATCATCTCATCAAAAGTAACTACGAATTCACTTGGTGATCTTGATTTCTGCAAAATAAAATAAATTACAATTATTATTTAAATATACAATGCAATAATTACAAATATTGAAGCCGGAATAATTTTATGACTCGAAGTACGATAGTTTTCAGTGCTGAAACAAAAATAATATGTCATTATTGCAACAACTTAATTAGATATAAACCTGATACATTTATGTTATATATAACATTTACATGTGGTGTAGTATGTAAAGTTAAGAAGTGTGATATATTGAGAATTATTTCAAGAGATTATGTCAAGTATGTTATTTCAAGTGTTATGTATTGTGTGCGCGAGGTGGCACAGAAATTTTGTGGCTAGTTACTAGGGATTTTAGTGAACTTAGCGATTAGTACTAAATTGGTGCGTTTGAGTACTATTTGAAAATTGAATGTTGAATTTAATTGTTAGATACGTGCGCAAATTAATGATTGCCCAGTAAGAAAATTTCTACAAGTATTGATTGGAAATCACTTTTTAATTGCGAAGGTATAGATTCGCCAGAAAAATTTGAATTTTTGACATTGTCCGCATGCAAATGAAGGGACGTGATGCCATAATTAGGTATTACTTGGTTAGTCAGAGATTTTAAAATAATGTTGGAATGCTGAAGGTTCTTATTTCGACAAAAACTGGAATCCACTAGGCTGTGACTAGCTCCAGTGTCTACAAGGGCACGAATAAATTTTTTTGCCAATTCTTAAATTTACTAACAAATTATCAGAATTGGTGAAAGCAGGTATGAGAGCCAAGGTCATAACATCAGGTTTTCGAGAAAGCGACTGAGGGCTAACTCGTTTTGGGTTGTATTTGGAAACAATTACGAGCCGTATGTCCAAATGTTGAACAATATTGGCAAGTGGGCCTATTTTGGAGGTGATTGCTAGTTTCGTCACCATTATTGTTATTATGACTATACTGGGGTCTATCTGAATAAGGGTTAAATCGCGAATTGTTTGAATTAATTCGAGGACTATGATTATTACTATAATATTGATTATTATTATTATTATAGCGATTATTACTATTTGCTCTGTGATTAAGGTTTTGAGGAATATTAAATTTCTTAGGCATTTTGCCAAAGTTAGTACGAGGTTTTGGTCTGAATTTGTTGGTGCAGTCCACGTCAAAATGTGGACCGGAACAATGGCGACAAGGTCTGTTCTTTATTACATTAAATACTCTACAAGTGGTAGTTGGTTTTAATTGTGGCTTTTGACTTTTATTACGATGTGGGCATTCTCTGTGGAAATGCATTTGTCCACAGTAACGACAAGGAGATGGGGGTGTACGATTATAAGTTTTCGAAGTAACAGCGAAAACTGTGGGGTTTGTTTCAGAAGCCTGAACTTCTTTTAGGGCATTGGCATAGGAAAGTGCTTCATCTAATTTTTGAGGAAGCTTCGTTCGCACCTCATTACGAAGCGGTTGAGGAAGTGACTTCAAGAATGCATCAGTGGCCAGTTTATCTAAAATTGTTTGTAAGGCCTCGAGTGGGTTAGCTTGAGCTTTTAAATGAATGGCGGATTGGATATGTCTAATCCTATCCGCGAATGTTTCAGGAGACTCAGTGGGCAAGGACTGAATATTAGTCATCTGTTGTAAGAGGACTAAGGGTGTTTTTTCCTTACGAAATCGGGCTAGAAGTCGCTCTGAAATTAGAGGATACGTTATAGTTGTACCCTGGCGTTGTAATTCCGCTTTCTGGGTGTCGTAAAATATTTTTGCAGAACCTGAGAGTCTAAGAGCTAATATTTCTAATTTAGCAGCGTCGTCCCAGCCCGAAAGACTAGCACAATGGCTAATTTGGTCAAGGAAATCTGAAACTTTGGCTGAATTTTCGCCATCGAAGGTAGGTAAGCTATTGATTAATTGCAAATTCCTTAAAGGACTAGGTTGATTATTAATTGGAGGATTTGCTAATTGCTGCTGCGCAAGTAAATATTCTACAGCAGCGTCGATGCCCATGTCTTGTCCATTTATCTTATACATTTTGGAATTGAATAAATTACTTGGGGAAAGATTATATTTTTCAAGTCGTCTACGTAATTGGAGTAAATTGCCTCCAACAGAAAGGTTATTATCGAGTAATATCTTTATAATTTGGGATCTATTAAGTACACTCATAAATTCAAAATTCGAAAGGGATTGAGGTACAAGTGGTACAATTACAAAACTTTAAAAATGAAATTCACTAGAAAATTCAATAATGGGAAATATTGAAGATATTTCCGCTGAAAAAATAATTAAAAAACAATCAAATTATCTTATGGATAATTTGCTTAATTATGAAATTGAAATTTTTTACGTACTTGTTAATTTGTGGATTCTGGTTGAAAATATCCCAAACAGCTGGCACCAATGTAATGTAATGGTGTGGAGTTGTATTTGTAGTAGTGGTAGTGTGTAGCACGAGCGTTTAGTGAAAAGGGGCATATTTGTATTTTAAAACGAGGAAGGAAGTTTAGTACTAAATTAGAATCCCACCCACTTGTTATACATAATAAAATAGATCTTTCAAATAAATAACTACAAGTTAATTGAGTTAGGTTATAAAGCTTATTTAAATAGATTGTGAACTGGCACAGATATGAAGGCAATTCCGGAAGGGTCCTGTGTGAAGGTAGAGGTAGACTCCTTTATCTTTGTCCTTTTAAGCTGATGGCTCTCTTCTTGAAATTGCTCTCCTCTCTCGCGGGGGAAGTCCCTTATTACCAAGTAGATTGCCGAACGGAATTTAGTGTCTAGTGTTGTGTACTTAATCGCAATGACGATTTAATATACCTGGTTCTAAAATACACCACTTTTTGAAGATAATTTCACAGTCTAATATATTATAAAATATTAACAAAAATACAATTTTGGATACTATAAAATGAAACTTTAAACTATTATTTTCAATTTTGTCCTTCCACTACAGCGATCTGCAAAGTACAGGAAGCAAAAAAAAAAAAAAACGGTACTGGCTTGACAATTTAACAAAATTATTCGATAATTGGAATTTTAAATTACGACACACAAAAATTTTACTTTATAATTGTATATTTGTATAAAAAATATAAATATATATATATACATAAAATACCAGCAATGTACATATACGTATATACTTTGATACAAAGTAAAATTTCCTTTTACTTTTATTAGCCCCAACGCTAAGCTTTAATTTACTCGCCCTTTCACATAAATGTCTCATGTGAATGTTAATAAGTTTTCCACAAAGAGGAAATAAATTAACTTTTTTTTTTAGATAGAGAGAGGTATTCGTGGAAATAACAGAAATAAAATATATTAAGAGAAAATATTTTGTTTAAAAAAAATAATAATATAATTCAGACAGAATTAAATAAAGATATAACTTTATTAATGCGTTTTTTTTTCATTGCATTTAAGGAGAGTTGTACTTGACTTTCCAACTTAAAAGTTTTTTAATTAATTCTAAAGTTTAAGTTTTAATGCTTGTATGCTATTTAAGTGAGTTATAGCGGACATAAGGGGAATTATAGCAAGAACTTGCTTACAACCTGTTATGTATAGCAAGCACAACTATTTAAATATTCAAACCAACTTATTTTGGTGTTAAGAAATTATCTAAAAGCAATTTCAGTCACTTTACACACCACCATCTCTAAAATCTATCTGCATATATAAACAGCAATTTTTGTTGTAAAGCAATTTAATAGTAAAGTGTGAACATTGTACATAATATATGATATTATCATCATCTTATGGTGGTTGAGATAATATTGTATTCTCATAAATAATGAAAAAATATATCATTATTATCAAAACATTTTATATTAATAGACATGTTTCTTTCTGGTTTATATATCAAAATGAAAAGCCTTGATCTGATACAATATATTCACTTTTTACTTTCTCTTACTGCTTATAAGGGAAGCAGTTTTATCAACCCAAGCAGATAAGGGAGTGAAGAGTGCGCCAATAACATAGAACCAACACCAGAATATATTTGAAATTTAGCTCCTCAAATTCCACAAATCTATCTAAAATCAACATTGCTTTTTTTTCTCTTTAAATATTCCAAAAAATCTGGTGTGAAACACTCACACAACTTTCACTCACTCGTGTTCTCAAGATTATAATTGACAAATGTTATCGTTTGTGTACCAAATTTAACGAAATTAGTCGAAAATTGAAAAAACAGTTCAGTAAAAGCGCATTTCCGGTTTACTAATTTTCTTAAACCTCAGAATTTTGGCCATCTATTTATTTCTAATTAATTTTGTTTGGATGATAGAATTGTATAATCAACTATGATAGCACTTTAGAGGAAGCTGTAACCCACCCTCCCCTAAAAGTGCCCTTAAATGGTACTTTTTTTTCCAAGAAAATTTTAAATGAAATATTCTAATCTTTGCATGTTTATTTATATATTGAAGTTCAGAAGATGTCGAGCCATTTGTGGAGAAATCGCGAATAAGGTGATGTAATCATTTAGTAAAGTGTTAAAATAAACGCACTTCCGGTTATTCGATTTTTTCAAACTCGGAATTTCAACAACATATTTAATTCTTATTAACATTATTAAGAAGGCAGAATTGTCTAATAAACTGAAATAGTACTTTAGATAAAAATCTAACCCCACCCCTCCCCCGGAAATGCCCTTAAATGAATTTTCCCAGAGAAATGTTTCAAATAAAAGTTGTAGCTCTTTGTATGTGTAGTTGATACACCACGTCGGAGCCATTTTTGAGAAAATCGCAAAAACATAAAAAAACTAGTAAAGTGGAACTTCCGGTTGAGGAATTTTGACAAATAACGTACTGTCAGATCCCATGGTGATACCTAAACGGAATATCAAGTTTCAAATTTCTACGTTTTTCATTTTTGTTCACATACACACCCACACATACACACACACAGACCATTTGCTAAAACCACTTTTTTGGACTCAGCGGACCTCAAAACGGATATTTCCGATGAAAACTCGATATCGAAAATATGACATGATTACAATACTTCCTCTTACTAGGAGTAAGAGAAAGTAATAAACATAGGTAATATCTATCTAGACAGAATATCAAGTTTCAGCTTTCTGCTATTTTTCGTTTTTGGGATATTTTGTTAAAACACAAACACACAGAACATAAATATACACTATTCGTTAAAAACATTTTTTTTCCGCTTTAGGGGACATCACAAAACATGTATTTCCAGTGATAACCTAATTTCGAAAATTTAGCATGATCGCAGTAGTTACACGGGGGGGGGAAGAGAAACTAGAAATCACCGGTAGCTCAAACTTGATATTCTATACAGATTTACGAAAGTGTTTTGATCAAAACAGAACCGGAAGTACGATTTACTGAAACTTGTATTTTTCAATTTTTCATGAATATTTTGATATTTTTTTTTTATTTACTGTGTTTTTTACTTTGTTATTGCTGGTAAGAGGAAATATTGCGTTCGTGTCATGTTTTCGATATCGAGTTTTCAACGGATATATCCGTTTTTAGGGGTCCCCAGTCCATAAAAGTGTTTTTTTTTTAGAAATTGGTCTCTGTCCGTGTGAGTTCATATATGTGTGTTGTCAAAGTTAAAAAACGAAAAATCGCAGATATTCAAATTTAACATTTCGTTAGGGATCCAAAGGGAAGTTATCTGTCAAAATTCCCCCAACCGGAAGTACCTCTTTACTGAAATATTTTTTCTGTTTTTGCGATTTTCTCGAAAACGGCTTTTGGGATAGGAGTGGGGTTATGCTTTTCTTTTTTTATCTATATAGTATTATTTAAAATTAAATGTGATTCCGAAATTCCGTGTTTGAAGGAAACTTGCCTGTACGAAACTGTGCCTTACTGAATAGTTTTTCCAGTTTTCACCGATTTTCTTAGTTTTTACTCTTTTTTTTAAATAAAGGCGCATCAACATCTATGATCGTTAGCGCTCGGGGCCTTCTCAGTGTTCTGCCGGCCTCCGGACAGTGTTCTCTCGCTACAAGCAACACTGTCTATCACCGATCAGTGAACTGAGAGGCTCCTAGGAAGAAAAAAATCTAAGGGCAGCACTGGACTCGAACCCGGGTCCTCAGCGTGGGAGTCCAATGCGCTAACCTCTGAGCTGATCCCTTCCCTTATGTTGAAGATAGTTTCAACGATTTTGTTTAACTTTTTTTTTTTAATTTAATTAAAAATGTTTCATCTGAAGAAAATTTGTCTTCTAACTGGAATAACATAAAGTCATGTCAGTGTTTCACATAGCACTTCTTTTCTTTATTTTCTTCAGAGTGAGATTCTACAATGACATACCTTTAAAGCAGAATAGTAAAAATGTGCAACACCGAACTTTCTCTTGCAGCAATTATCACTACTTCAATCGACAAATTATCTTTAAACTTGCAGTTTTTAATAAATAAGAGGCCTAAACTTTACATGTTGCCTTTAGAACTAGGTAACTAAATGTGATTACATTGCAGAGTGTATCATTTGACCAGAATACTCATTCGTTTCAAATCAAGGATCAAGATCGGGAGTTTGCTGCAACCTGTTTAGTGAATCTGCTGCAGCTAGTGCCTATGTTGGGAATTTAGAGGCCGAAGTGCTAGCAGCGATAATATTGGTAAGAATATATTTTGGTTTTATAATTGGAATTGGATGTGTGATAAATAATTTTATATTCTTACTGATTAAGATAATTTTAGATGTTTTACTAAGTCAATTACTAATAAGTTAATATCGTATGAACAATTAAATAATGAATTAAAGGCATAGAATTATGATATAGTTTATTTCACAGATATAATTAATGAAATAAAATTAATAATAACAATAAAAAAAGGAAATATTAAATTTAAATTATAGGATCAGAAATATTTTCCGTGATAGCCTGCTTCTTTTCGTGGTCAACAGACCGGTTTCGGGCGTTCGCCCATCGTCAGGATGTCAATTTGATGCAAATAAAGGAGATAGTTAATTTTATATCTGTTCGCCCAGTATAATCCTGTATATAATATATAATATATCTGTTAATTTCATATCTGTTTGCCATAATATAATCAAATATTTAAAGAAAAATCTCTCACCGAAATTGAAGTTTGTAAGTATTTAACTCGTGGACACTGGGTTAAACTATGCCCTGAATTAAACATTTTAATTCAGGAACTTAATTTTTAATTAAAAAAAAAAAAAGCAGATTAAAATGTATTTTAATTTATTTATGACTATCATTCATTATAGACACGTTAGGCAATCTACGTACCTATAAATAAAGCCATTAATTTCCTTTGTTTTTTCCTAACTTATTTTTATTTTATTTTTTTATTTAAGGCGCGTTAACATGGTGCCCGGAACCTTCTCAGTGCATTGCCGGTCTCCGGACAGTGTTCTCTCATTACAGACAACACTGATCATCACCGGATAGGCTTCTAGGAAGAAAAAATCTAAGGGTAGCACGGACCTTGACCTCCGCGTGGGAGTCCAGTCGCTAACCACTTAACTATTCCCTTTCCTCCCAACTTATTGACGTTTTATGTTCCCTCATCAACAAATTGTATTATTTCGTTCCTCCTATTGGCTACTCTTGCGTGGGTCTTTGTTTCTATCGCATTCCTTGATACGTCACGCTTTTAATAAGCTCGTTTTTTTCTTTCTTAATTTTTTGTTTATCATCTACATACAGGTGCTTTGCAATCGGATCAGAATGCAGTTTTTTTCAACAAAGTTGAGCAGCCTACTTTTATAGTAATAACATGTTTTCTTCTTTAATTTATTCATTTACGTTTAAGCCATATTTAATTTTTATAAAACTGTATAAAACTAACTATTTTTACATATGATCTTTTAGGTTCTTGCGGCCATTTCCATGAAGACTACTTGATTTTCCTGGGTTCAGTGGTTAGCTAAAAACCGACGTTTCGCCCAGTGTTGCAATGAGCCTCATCAGGGCCGTTACACCTTGAAAGAAAGCCAATAAGGCAATGAACATCAGAGATATTTTCCGTGATAGCCTGCTTCTTTTTGTGGTCATCGACCGGTTTCGGGCGTTCGCCCATCCAATGTGTATCAACTGAATTTGCTCTGTGCAAGTCTGTGTTTTACACTGTTTGATAAAAACATCCTTATCATGGGCGAACGCCCAAAATCGGTCGATGACCACAAAAATAAATGTAAAATATCTCTGATGCTTTCCAGCTATGCGGAACCAACCACAACAAGCCAATGAACCTTGGTTAAAGAAGGGACGTCCCTTTAAGGAAATGAGAAGGGCCATCCCCTTATTTACCAAGGTTCATTATCTTATTGGCTTTCAAGGTGTAACGATGACCCTGAAGAGCGCATTGCAACATGGGCGGATCGTCGGTTTTTAGCAAACCACTGACGCGATCTCAACCCGGAAACTGAAATGTTTTTATTATTACACATATTTTTTTTTTACATATTTTATTTTTCTTGTGAACTTGTAAAGATTGCTTCTTTTTTTTTCGTTAAGTTAATAATTCTGTCCAAATTTGACTATTCATATTAAAATGCGACACACCAGACGGAGTTTAATCCATAACTGTGTGTTTTTTTGTACTAGTGAAAATTGTATTTTTATGTTGAAATAAACACGATTATTATTATTATATTAATGAGGCACTGATTGTTTAATAAAAATTCCAAGTTTGATGAAAAAGTTGGAATTGTAATATTTGCGGTAATACAAACTGTGTGAGTGTTTCACACCTGATTTTTTTACATTACTGTAATAATAATTCTATCAAATTATAATAATGTTATTGCTTGTTATTATTACTAGATATTCAAATACTGATTGATTCTATTTAATAGGAAATGAGCGTTCAACCATTGTACCAATTAAAAGTGATCGGAGATAAAATTAATTACAGTAATTTACTTAATGAAGGAAATGAAGAGAAACTAATTTTACAAGTTTCAATCAATGTAAACTTCAGTTTTATTATGAAAGTTATAATTTTGGGTACATTATAAATATATATATATAGAATGTTATTGTAAATCTCGATACTAATGGAGGAGAGGGCACTTAATATTGCAGAACGAGTAAAGTCAATAGTAAGAGCAAATCACCTTTATTACCTTCATATATGTACTTCATAATACAGCTCTGCCATCACTATTACTAACAGTTATTTATAGAATTCTTGTTAATATCTGATTTATTGAATTATATTTAATAAGAATGGATATTAAAAGTAATATATTTTCATCATATTGTACTACCGCAAATAGTATTAATATAGTAATAATAATTATATTTAATCTTCTTTTTGTTTCCTACGCCGCTTATGAACTATATAGTCCTGTTTAGTCAACAGTCTTGATCTTGCGGTCCAGGATAATTAAAAAGAAAAAAAATGCGACACGTCAGGCAGATTATTTTACTTAATGAAGGAAATGAAGTTTAATCCATGAATGTGTGTGTGTGTTTTTTTTTAATAGTGAAAATTATCAATATATCAAATTATAATCAACATGAAACTACTTAGAAATAAATAATCAGTGCTGCATCGCACATCGTCGAGAGCCGAACAGACCAATAGACGGTTTCCGTCCAGTTCTCCACTATAACAGAGGGGGCAAGTAGGTGTGGCAACAATCCCATTCTGTGGTGGTGTTTAGGTAAGAAGTCATGTCCCGTCACCAGACGGAAATTTGCTACATTAAGATCAGGTGGTAGGGGATTATCCAATATGGATGCCTAGGATTTTGTCCTCACGCGTTGGTCTAGTGGCTAGCGCCAATCGTCTTTCATGCGAGAATTCAGGGTTTGATTCCCGTGAGGGTAGTCGGTGTTGACCCAGCATCGTGATAAAAAGTGGGAAGCTACAGTTAGTAGCGCCCTAGGTAGCGAAGGTCGGAACTAAACGGCGTGAGAACTGCGACGTGCTTACCACATGCTCCCCTATTCAAACGCCGTCTGGCAAGCCTTAGCCCTTCATTGGCTGTTACGCCATAGGGTAGGGGGATGCCTAGGATTTACCGGCAGCAGCTTGTACAAGTTTTTCCCTAATAGCATATCTTCGTGAAATCTGCAATAAGCGGCCAGTGTTAAGCAAAGCTCAGATCTGTGCAGGTTGTGGTAATGTAGAGCGTTACTTTGCCACAACATCTGCCCTCTCATTTGCCTCAATGCCGCAATGACTTGGAATCCACTGTTAAAGAAGAATTCAGCCATTATTTATTAGATTAGTGGTGGCAAAGCTTAGTTGAAAAAAGGAGGCTGCTATCTGGAGGGCCATGTGAGGAGAGAGAGCTACTATAGCAACGCGGTAATAAATTAATACGACTGCCAGCCCGATTGGTATATTCTCAAGTTTTGTAATGGCCTATTATAATTTTCTCAATAATCTTACCTGAGCTGTAAAGCATATAACAGTCTATGAAGTAGCGTAAAATAATCTGAATACATCATTTAGTATAAATATTTGTAGATAATGAGGTGTATAATTTTATTGATTTTTAAGTCATCCTATCAGGTAATGTGATTCGATTACTTGTACACCATCAGTTCCCAACAGTTCAGAGATAAACTCTACGTATTAGACAAAATTCAGATAGTTTAATTCAACAAGAATAAAGAGTACGGTTGGTTGCCCACCACATTTATATTTGGAGACTGTTTTGTTCAAGCTTGCTTTGCCGGTTGAACACTGACGCTTATTTATACTAAAATCTTTCGGTGGAACTTATTGTTTTTCCAAATATCATAGTCCATTCAACCGCTTCGTACGCAAAAAGACATGATAGATGCGGTCATTTCTGCAGTATATGTTATCCTGTTGCATGATTGAGCAGCAGATGATGATGACATGGAATCGTTAGCACTGTTATGGAGTAAATTCATTACACGTATTTACTTCCATTACATTATCCTGTTTGTATACACCATAATCCTTCAAATTGCAACTTTCTTTTTCTGAAAAAAAGAAGAAGAAGGTAAAGACCAGGAAATTTACTAAACTAATTAAAATTCTAAAAATGGAAACAACAAAACTACTGAAAAAAAAGGTGTTTAGTTACGGCATTTGGAAAAAATGTTTTAATGCCCATGAATAATATTTTATCCCGGTAGTTTTAGAAAAAGTTACAAAGCCGGAGCTGCAAAAATAAAAAAATAAAAAAGCGAGGGAACAAACTATGTGGGAGTAAAAATTAGAGCGAGCGAAGTAAAATAGGATTAAAACTGTAAAAGAGAATGTAAACAGAAACTGCAGATAGAGGAGGTTTTTACTAAGTACACCATAACAAGGATTATGATCCGACTTTAATACTACTGCTAACATGCAGTATTATTGAAAGCATATTAACTTGAACTCAAATACTTTTATTTTCAAAGTTGAAAAAAAATACTTGTTTAAGCTATAATACTTTTCAAAATAAATATATGGAGAGATTGATTTTCCATATTCTCTCAATAAAGCTCATACGAGTATAGCCTCTTTTTCTTATAACCTCTTTGTGTATAGAGCATATCTAGACAATAAATATATAAATAAATATATATACATATATATATATTTGTTTTTTAATTTGAGGCGCGTCAACATCTGGTCAATGGCATCTGGCTCCAAGCCTTGTACATAAAATTCTGATAAATAATTAAAATAAAATGATTATTTCAACTTGTGGTTTTAAAAAGTACTCGTACATACTAAAATCCTTTTTATTAAAAAATAAAATTTTATAAAATAAAATATGTAATATCCTTAATATTAAATAAAGTATTAATATCTTTGTTTTATATGTGATAATAATTTGTTTTTTCTTTAAAAAAAAAAAGAAGAAAATTAATGATGTATGAAATGGAACCAATAGCCAGCAAATCCGCGACATCAAAGGTAGATCAATAGATCATTAAGAACGGCTTCAAGGCGCCAACACCATGCTACCAACAACGTATTACATTCTTTGCTACTAAGCCCATAGCAATGAATTAGCGAATGGGCTTTAACCACAGACAGCCAATCTTTCACATATTTAGCTGTCTCTCTTGGCGGTAAGAGAAATTGAATAAATCCGATCAAATGAGGGCTCAAGGCCCATCACTGATTTTGATTTAAAGAATACGGGTTAGTCTACAATTCAGATCATTCAACCTCGAAAAACCATATCAAACTAATTAAAATATACTCGCTCATCATTGTTAGAAAAGCAAGTGTTCCAATTTGTTACATCACTATTCAAGCGACTCACGTTACCGTGATGTTGGGGGGGGGGTTGACGTGTGACATTGGGTCACATAGTATGGGGTTCCCGCCACTTTAGCCGTGTAGGAAGAAAGCTTCAGTGTAGCTTAGATGGGGAATTGTTTCTGTCCCTAATCATATTACACAGCTGAGTTGCTGACTATAAAGTTTATAGAGGGGAGAGAAGGTGGCTACCACAATAGCGACTTAAAAAGCTTACACTGTCTTAGTTTGTCTTAGTGCTGTAATAAGTAGGATTTCATACATACCAGATTATACGAACTTCACTGATGCCGAGGAATCCTGACTTAAAAAAAAATATAATAAAATTCCCTTTCCCACTTCCTTTCCCGCTCGGACCTAATTGGCTATTGTGTTAGATCTAAGTCTCCTACCCCAATGTTTCTGTTACAACAATGCAGGCTTGTGTTCTTGTATTAGGAATTATATTAGAAAGGGGAGAGAAGCCTGTCACTCTTACAACGATCTTGCAAATGTTGGTCTGCAACTCAAACTAATAATTATCCCGAAGAAGCCAATTGCAATATGAACAAAACGTCTTTTATACGAAACGCTCTCAAATCCAAAGAACCTACTGTTTCGCCAAGTCTGAAAGATTATTCTACTGAAGTATTTTTTTTTGTGTCTAATTTTTTACCGAATTTTTGTGAAAACAGCTACAATTTATTTTTAAATTCGTTGTACACTGATAAGAAATTAAATGTGTAAAATGAAAATTCCGATCTTGAAGAAATTTTATAAGAGAAAATTGTATGACTAGTGGAAAAAAACAAAGTTACTATAGAAAGAATAAAACTGTAAGTTATATAAGTAACATTGCAAAACATGAGGAAGGAAAATGTTCAGAACAGTGTTAACACTATTGGCGATTATCCAACTATCAGGGAAAACTATGTTAGTGTGCCGTTGGCGTCAAAATGGTTGCCTGTTAGTTCCTTTCTGTTTACATCTTTCTTGGATGTCTGGCTAGAAAAAGTGAAAATAAATCATAATAGTTGTTAAATACTTCAAGTTGATTCATTATGTTGATTACTTTGTGTATGTATGTGTGTGTGTGGGTGTGTGTGTGTGTGTGTGTGAGAGAGAGAGAGAGAGAGAGTGAAGGAAAGAGGAAAGTAAAAAGTAAAACTAAAAAAAGAAGGAATTTGAAAAGTAGGCAAAAATTATTATAAAACATTAACATTATTATTTAATGATTGGATAATAGATAAAGTTGATAAATGAAGTGCTGCATTAGAGATCGATGATACATACGTTTTTTTACTGGTTTTAGAAAGGAACTAAATGTTGATAAAAAAATCTGGTGAGGAAACGATTCTTGCAGCTTTGAAAAAACTGTCTCTTGCCGTTATTTAAGCCATTTAATACGATTGCAGGTGTCATTTTTCTTCAAATTTATAATTTTGTCTAAAACCAATAGGAAGTGTAACAGCTAGCAAGGACTTAATTCTAGCTGAGTGGGCGTGTAGTGGACGACACGGCCTCTGCCAATGAATGGCCCAGTGAAAAAGCTTTTGCAAAATGGTGCTTTAGAAGAAAAATTAACTTTACAGCCTATCCAATACTCATCAAAAAATAAATTGTCCCGGAAAAATGCTTCAAATAAAAGTGCTGCCTTTATTGTGTAGTTAGTATCCGTAGTTTAAAGAAGCCAATTGTAATGTAAAGAAAATGTCATTTTATACGAAACACTGACGCGCTCTCAATGCGAAGATCCTAGTGTTTCGGCTCAGCCTGGAAGATTATTCTACTGAAGTATTTTTTGTGCAATTTTTTAACGAATTTTCGTGAAAACAGCTACAAATTTCTTTTTTCTAATTCATTGTACATTCAGTACTTATGTAGTCATAACTTTTATTTGAAACATTTGTCTGAAACTTGATTTTGCGATGTTTTCAGAGAGAGGGAGCAGTGACGGACGTTTGACCTCCCTATTTTGGGGAGGTCTTTTTTGGGAAAAATCGCAACAACAAATAAAAAAAAAATTGACAAGAAACCATTTCAGCAAAGTTGCACTTTGTCGGTTGATGGATTTTGCCCGAAAACTAAGTGTCTGATGCGCTGATAGAACCTAAACTGAATACCAACTTTGGGCTTTCTGCAATTTTTCGTTTTAGAGATATTTTCTCACACACACACACACCAAAATTGCTAATAACTTTATTTTTCTTATAGAGAATTTCAAAACTTTCCGGCGATTTCCGTTAAAAATCGAAATTCGAATATTCGCATTACGATCACAATACTTCCTTCCTGTTCCGGTGAAAACTCATTATTGAAAATTTAACACAATTGTAGTTTTTTTTTTCTTATAGCGGTAAGAGAAAGTAAAAAAAAAAATACCTTAGAATATTAAATGTATTGCCACATTTTTGTTGTCTTAATGATATTTTGGTACCTGAGATTGAGTTCCTCATAGCATGATTCTTTTTTATTGATTCTGACCAGTTTCGAATTTTTATTATCTCTTATTTCTAGAAATAGGAAGTATTGCGATCGTATTACGAATATTCGAATTTCGATTTTCAAAGGAAATACATTATCTTTTGAGGTCTCTTGAATAAGAAAATCATGTTTTTAGCGTATGGCCTGTGTGAACGTGAGTGCGTGTTTTTTTTATTTATTTATTTGAAATTTACAACTGTAAAAGCAATGCACCTATAACTAGTAAATATGATAACAAGTGTAGACGTGTGGGAGTTATCATGCGAGAATTATCTCAGAGTCCCATTGGTAACTCTCCATGTGACTTGTAATTTACTGACCTCCTACGTCGAGGAAGTCGCGCGGCTAGGGTCGCTTCAGACGTTGAGTCGGGTCGTCAGGTAGGGATGAAGATGAGATGTGATGAATTAGAGGATTAGGATGTTCAGAGAGGTGGGAATGAAACTTTTTTATAGCGAGCTGAATTAAGTCTGTAATGAAGGTATATTGAGATCATTGTGGACAGTTTTGCTGGAGCCTTAGTTATGCGCGAAGAAGTTTTGATTGAAGTGACTGAAGACGGTAGATGTTGGAATGCTTGGCTGACCCCCATAGTCGAGTCCAGATCGGTTTGAGTAATGGGTTGTATATAATTACTTTATGGTTCAATGTCAGTTTTGATCGTCTGTCAAGCAGTCGGGTTAGTAGGTAAAATCGTTTCTTCATTTCTTGTCGTTTGAGTCGTGTGTGTGGATTCCAAGTCAGGCGCTTGTCACTAATGCACATTCCCAGATAACGTACAGTGTCCGCGCAAGTGAGTGCAGTATGATTTTAAATACACTGGAGAACAGATGGCACGACGAAGTGTGAATGTAATTTGTTGGCATTTCTGGACATTTACTTTCATTTTCCACTTAACAAACCATTGTTCGAGAGAATTCAGATGTTGTTGCAGAGTACGAGTCGACTGCACCGGGTCAGAGTGAGGAGAGAGAATGGCGATGTCATATGCGTAAGTGAAAGTCGTGGTTTGAGGGTGAGTTGGTATGTCGGCTGTGTAAAGTATAAAGAGTAGTGGTCTGAGAATACTGCCCTGAGAACACCGGCCTCTGTTGCGTGTTTTAACAAAATATTTTAAAAACGAAAAATCGGAAATTCAAACTTGATATTCCGTTTAGATTCTATAGTTTAGAATCCGTTTATATTCTTGTAGGGTATCATCTGTGAAAGAGTTGGGCTTAACCCTAAACACTAAATTGGATTTTGTTGATCATATCAACAAGATCAAGAGCAAATCGTTGCAAATGCTTGGATTTGTCTTCAGAAACACGAGGAATTTTTCTGACAGTCGTTCTTATATTACTCTGTATAAATCCCTCGTAAGACCTCATCATCTTGAATATGGTTCAGTAATTTGGAGTTCACTTTGCAAGATATTTTGGGCTACTATTGAGTCCATTCAAAACAAGTTCCTTCGGCGATTGGCATTTCGTTTAAAGATTCCTAATGAAAACACTATTCTGATTTTCAGCTATCTCTCAATATTCCTCCTTTGTCAGCCAGGAGAGATTATTATGATCTCTCTTTCCTATGTAAACTTCTTCATTCTTAAATAGACAGTTCTCACCTTCTTTCTTTAATCTCTTTAAATATCCTTCTCACTCTACAGAAAATACCTTACTGCAAGTATAATTATATCTTCCATTCCCCTATCTACCGGATATGCGGGCAGCAAACCAGATTGACTTGGATAATGTTTAATATGGACATTCCAGAATTTGTTAATAAAGTTAAAAGTATATTATACTCTTGATTAATAAAATATTAGACAATAAGTACATTTTACATAGAATAAAATTCAACCTATTATTAGTTTTTATGTAATATTTTTATAGTATTTGTGTAATTATAGTATTTATATTTATATATTTATAGTACGTATTTGTGCAGTATTTTTATAGTTTATATTGTGAAAAGCTTTGTTTTGTTATTTTTTTTCTATAATTTATATATTTTTAGTTTAAACTTGTAAACTGGATCACTGGTCTTTTGAATTAAAATAAAAATCACCACATCAAACACGAAGATTTTGGGGTAAAATCCATCAACCGGAAGTGCGACTTTACACGAAAACAGGTCGAACGATTTTCTTTATACTTCATATACTATCCACATACCTATCACATTTATTTGAAACATTTTCACGGAAAATTTTTTTGGGGTGTCCAGAGGGAACGGAATCTTTCTTCTAAAGTACCACTTCAGTGCAATCTTTGGTACTTATTACCTTTATAGTATTAATACCCATTAAAAATATTATTAGAATTCCATGTTTGAAGGAAATCGCTTGACCGCAAGTGCAACTTTATAGAATAGATTTTTGAGTTTTTTGGGGATTTTCACGAAAACGACCACAAGGACTTTCTTGAAACTTTATTTCAGATAAAATTCTGTAATTTTTACTCATAGTTTACTCCCTAAAATCTCAGTTTTGCGGAATTTGAGACGTCACATTTAACATGTTATTAATTTTATACTTTAATCTATTAACGCTGTCTTCTGGACTACAGTGTAATTAGCGACTACCCGAGCAAGGGTGCCTACCAGGATGTAACCTCCTCACCCTTCTATATTTATATTACAAAAAAAATTACTGAGATCAATGTTATAACTCTATTAGAAAGACGTGAGAGTATTTCACACCAGATTATTTTTTTTTTTAATTTTTGTATCATATTGTGACCTGACTTATATTTTAAAATAAAGAATCAAGAAAATGGAACTGTTGTGAGGAACACAATCTCAAAAATATTGTCGAAATCATGTTTTTACTGGCTTTGTAGTAGTAACATAATTGTTTGGGTAAATTTATTCACTAGCTTTTTATTTACAAAATCACAAGTAAGAACAGAAAGGTATTGTTAGCCAGATATTGTTTCCTTGCTCCTCTTACTTCTGAAATATTACTACTTATAAATAACAGATAATAAAATAATAAATAAAAATAATTATAAAGCGTAAAATTTTAACAAATAATAATGGCAAATATCATTAAAAATTAAGATAGGCAATAAAGTTTAAAATTATGTGTTATTCTATACTAAGTTTATTCTTAAAAAAATTGTTTCTAATGTTATAGAAGAAGAAAACAAAAGAGCGAAGTTCATTAAGGAAGGCTAATATATGATATTTTATTCCCAGATGTTTTACTAACTAATTTACAAAAGTGGATGGTTGTGTTGAACAGAATGTGGGGTTGGACTTGTGGTTCACCAGCTTTCACATTCCCTCTAGCGAACAAACAAGCAAGCACATCACCGCCTAAACTTGGCGCTAAGCACTTTAGTTCGATCTACACTAACTTTACAAGTCTAATAGGTATCAAGTTAGAATAGGTTCAAATTGTACTAGATACTATCTCTTAAAATAGTTATTGCAGTTGGTTATCGTTTTCCAGAAAATGAAAGTGAAAATAATTACAGCAATATTTTTAAAGTCTGTCCTATGGAACTTATAAAATGTTGCAGTTAATGAAAGGGTTTTACGGCAGTACTATGGGTAATTAAATCATTATCATGAATTTGATTACTTTAAATAAATTGAGTGAATTTAATTTATCAGATAAATTTGCCCAACATTAAATGATTTAAGAATTAGTAATCCTGATTAAATTTTCATTTTTTTTTCCGATACATACAATTCTATATGAGATCCATTTTTTTTTTTAAGTCATCAAAACAATTGTAATTTAATAATTATCAAACTACCAGTCTGAGTGTTAAATAACGTACTTAAGGCTACTGGTGTGTGGCTACTGGTGGAATCAGTTCATTTTGTTTAGGATACAGAAACTTCTGAATCTGACCACTATACAGCGCTACTTTCAATCTAACTAACAACAGTTTAGAAATAAGCCTATGTACGATACCTATAAAATCAAATTTTTCTGGAAATATATTTGAAATAAAATGATAGGTTGATATATATTATGTACAGATAATTTTTCCAAGTTTGAAGAAAGCCATTGTACCTTTTTTCGGCTGAGGAAAGTCTTGAAAAATCTAAAAATTTTAAAAGGTTATACCGCACTTAAAAATTAATCAATTTTTCTTCACCTTTGATGTACCATCACAAAAATAAATTTTTCTGGGGGGGGGGGGGAAGTGCAAATAAAAGTAATCAGAATATATTCGTGTAGTTAGGAATTATAATATTGGATTTTTTTTTTTTTTTTAAATAATAAAATTGAATTTCTAACAGTTATAGATATCTTGGTAGTCCGTTTTCTTCCTCAGCAACATTTAATCCTGCAGCGAATTACTTTCTGGCCAGTTTTAATACACCTAACTCAGTAGTTCTTTCTTTGTTAAAAACGATTAAATCAGACTCCTGGCATACTAAATGTGTTTTATATGAATCTCTGGCAGAGAGTGTTCTACTATACGAGTATTTGTTGGTTTTTGGAGATATTTGTTAAATATGGACGACTTCAGGCTACCAATATTATGTGTTGTCAGATTAACTTCTTTGGACAATCACTCAGAAAAACACCTTCTAAATGGTTTTCTCATTTGAAAAGCTACCTCAAAAGTGTTGGTTGTGATCATATGCTCAATTAAAGCTTCTCCACGATTATGTATTAACAGATGATATACTTGAAGCATTAAGAAATAATTTACTCAGTTTAGATATTCAGTCTGTCCTAAACTCCTCCTACCATAACCATTACAGATTAATATATCTCCTTGGTTGTTCAATATTATTTACTAGTTAATTGTAACATTGAGAAGATACGAGTGTTAGCTCAGATATGCCTGGCCTCGAAAAAGTATCCTCGAATAATTGTGAAAGCTGAAAGATATACATTTTTTCCAGATAAATTATGTATATTATGTACTCATCCAGCAATTCGATGATTTAAATCACTTTCTATTCGAAACTCTTTCTTCTTATAGATTTCATTTTTTATATACATATGGCAAATGTATCAAGATTTGTTTGAAGAGATTTTAAATGTTTATAACTTGGAAAAGATTAATAATAACTTTCTTTTTGTCATTAACAACTTAAAAATGAGATCCAATTATTATTAATTTCATATTATTTATATTATTCATATTTTAGTTTCTTATTGTTCCATTTCATTTATTTTTATTTAATAATAATATTAATAAGAAAGGGAAAGACATTTTGTTTATATATTCTGTTTAAATATGAATTCTATTTTTGATTTTATTATCTCACATTGTAATAAGAATCAAGAGTACTCTGTTTTTTGTATTGGTATTTCTTTCTTTTTTCTGTATTGTAAAGCAGGTTAAAGTTGTTGTGGTGGTTGGTTCCGCAGAGCTGGAAAACATCAGAGCCATTTTCCGTGGCAGCCTGCTTCATTTTGTAGTCATCGATCGGTTTCGGTATCAGGCATAACATGAACAATTATAGATATATAAATAAACCTTAACCTGCATCAGAGATATTTTCCGTTGTAGCCTGCTTCATTTTGTGGTCATCATCGGTTTCGGGCGTTCGCGCCTCTTCAGGATGCGTTTTTCAGACAGTGTGACAACACAGACTTGCACAGAGCAAATTCAGTTTGCACACTCAAGAGTCTGAGTTGTCACATCTCAGAGTTGTCACACTGTCTGAAAAACGCATCCTGAAGATGGGCGAACTCCCGGAACCGGTCGATGACCACAAAATGAAGCAGGCTACCACGGAAAATGTCTCTGATGCAGGTTAAAGTTTATTTATAAATCTATAATTGTTATGCCTGATAGTTTGTAGTCATTATGTACGCACATACCAACACATTTTGCCATGATGTAATTTAAGGCAAATAAATAAAATATTCTATTCTATATGGTGTAGTTATGCACAGTTAGTATGCATAGTTAGTATGCACAGTTCATAGAAAAATACTAAAGAGTCTTTTTTTGGAGAAAATGGTGAAAAACTGAAAAAACTATTTAAGAAAGTTGCATTTCCGGTTAACGGATTCCCTGAACGGAAAATCTAGTTTGAACTTCTTGCGATTTTTTACTTTTTTGAATATTTTGTTCATAAACAAACGCCACACAGACCAATCGCTAAATCCATTTTTTTTTGCTCTCAGAGGACTTAAAACAAGTATTTCTGGTTAAAAAAAAAAAATACAATTTCAAAAATTTGATACGATCACAATGCTTCATCCTCTTACAGCTAAAAGAGAGCGTAAAATTCTTTATAGCTTCATGCAGACTGAATGGGCTCCATTTTTAAGCATAAAATGATTTAAACAATTAGGGCAGAAGTTTTATCAAATTTTCTACCACCTTTAATTCGTCAATGAATAATAAATAGCAATCGATAAAACTTGTTGGTTCAGAAGTTTTAAGCACTCATTATAAGTTTGGAAGGGAGTATGGGGAGGTGAAGCGTTGCCCACAAGCAGGATGAGCGATGATTATCCTTTTATCTTCACAATAGTTTCGACCAGAAGAAACTTATTGTAAACTAAATTTGTCTAGATTTTCTGCGGTTTTCTTTTTTTTTTATCTACTTTCATAATAATTAACAAAGTTGCAACCGATTTAAGAATATAATAACTTTATTTAGCCTGACAAAAAACAATAAAGCGAATTAAAATCTTCCAAAGAGATAGTTCTAGAATTTTCATAATATAATTAAGTAAGAACTTTTATGATCAAATCGACAAATAAATACTTGTAGTTTTCGTGAAAGGTTTATTAAACAAAAACAAAACAAAAAAACAAAGAATTTGGGGAATAATGTATTAAAAAAAGCTCCGCAATAAATCAGTAATTTTTATTTTTATGAGAAAGTAAAGAATTGCCAGGGGCTTCGAAGCTGGTAATTTCTCCTGATGAGAAATTGCTTGGACTGAAACTATTCTTCGGTACTTCAGGGAACCTGTTTTGAAAAAAGCATCAGGAAGTACCAAGGTAATGCAAGAGATGTTCTGTAGAAGTAACCAACATCAAAATCCGTCACTCTGACAAACAAGTTCAAGTGAAAGATGTTGCCTTTTACCTGCTGCTGAGATCGATTGGATTAAGTGGCAAAAGGGTATCCTTGCGTACAGTATATAACATCTTTATAACCATCTTTGTGTTATGTCAGCCGCTGCCAACACATGATTTTCCATATGGATTCAATAGTGACAAGAAAGACAACGTTTCGGTCAACGAATATACTCACATTAACCTCAGTGATGAACTCTGTTTTTGTCTATGTCAGAATGATCGGCAATTGACTGTCAAACGTCGCAACTTTGAGCTTGCTGCTTGCTCGAGATCACAATGACATTCTACCAGGTGTTATAGTGTAGTTTAACTTAGAGAGTTCAGGTCTTTACTCAATGCTAGTTTAATGCTCATAGGTAATCGATTTGATCTTAAGATCAGTTTTGCAACCCAGAATAATCGGTATTTATTGGCAGTCTAGCAAGATAATGAAAGACACTAAAAAACAAGGATTTTCCAAATCTTTATTCACATGGACTGAACAAGTAGAACTTATACCATGATCTTCCGATTTAAACATTTAGAACAAATTTGAGTTAAGAAGAGACGTCGCTAAAGATGTTTCCCTAATCGCTAATCGGCAAACAACTTAGAGAGCTGCAATGTTGGGATGAGATAGAACAAGAGGATAACGTGCATTTCATTGAGATGGCGCCTGTTCCAGTTAAAAAAAGTTGCTAATCATGATTACAGAACACGATACTAAACGATGAAACGGTCTCACCCCGTATACTTTTTTATGTTGCTTAAACCTTTACGATACCTTTTTATGTAAAGTTTTACATTACTGAATTTCTTCTCTGTTGTCATTAAACATAAATAATGCGAATTTCTTCTTTGCTAATAATGTAACTTCTTTGCTACATGAGGGTACCTTTTTTTTTAATCCATTATATAATTTATATAAATTTATATTTACATATATTAAACCAGAAGGAACAATATTAAAAAAAAAAATGTTTTTTTGACGTTATAAATCCAAACATTTATAGCTAAACAGAGTGTGATTTGAGAACACATGTTCATTCCTAAGTTGAGACGTTTTGTTTCTACTCATTATGAGAATATTCTTTCCTTTACTAAGCAGTGACTTACACCCACTTGATGGCACCACAACTTCACAGTACAATTACCACTAGAGATAATTGCTTCCCTTCTGTTTCCATCCTCAATTTTCCCTTTGCCTATTGTTACCAAGTCACTTATTCAAGATCCCTCACACTCTACATGACAAACCAACTTAGTAAATTTATTATTATTATTCAAGTCAAAAACAAAGAAAACATTATTTAATACTTTAACTGTTTTAAAAATAAAACAAAAATTATACTAACTGAGTGAAAATTATATTCAACTATTTTTGTTTTTATCTCATTTTCTAAAAAATCTTAAATGTTACGCCAAAATTCTTTAATCTTATAAATATAAAACTTATTCTTATTTGACAGCTCTTATAATCTAAAAATCTTGTTTCTGATAAACTGTTCAATTCATAAACTAACGCATAACGAAGAAGTATTGGAATAGTTTTCGCGCCCTCTACAGGTTGAAATACTGAAACTGATGTAGTGGGATCCGAAGAGCGAAGAAGCAGTCATTAATTGGATCAAACGTTAGTTACTCCCCACCTAGGTCAGACTAGGCAGAGAGAATTCGATTCATAATATAGAGCGACAGCAAAACAGTTCAGGACAATTTTTACGACAGTTTTTACAACAGTACATCCAGTCAGCAATCTATCTATTGACTTCGAATAACTCAGAAAGTCTGTCTCTTTATTATTCTCTCATTACCAAGCTTATATTCAATTGTAAAGTCCTTGCAGTTTGTGTATTCTATTTATTATACAGTGTTTAGCATATCATCTGATTGATTTCTCATTCCTAAATTTAATTCTCTCCCATTCTCATAAACATTATATCAATCGAATTCTCCCTCCCTAGATGGGGAGAAACTAACGTTTGATTCATTTAATGTTTGCTTCTTCGCTCTTCGGATCCTATGAATCTTTAATGATTCGAATCCATTACACTAATAACCAACTACTTCTACTACTATTAGTTATTGAAACTGTATCCATCTTACTGAAAAAGGAAGATTCAAGTAGTTATAGATGTCAATTTTATAACTAATTACACCTGTAAATATGTACAAACTGGTAGTTGTTTTTGAAACAAATTTTTCAAGGGGAAGGGATTAGCTCAGTGGTAGCGCGCTGGACTAGCAACGCGGAGATCACGGGTTCGAATCCAGCCGTGCTGCCCTTAGATTTTCTCTTCCTAGGAGCCCCTACAGCTCACTGTCCGGTGATGGACAGTGTTATCTGTAGCGAGAGAACACTGTCCGGAGGCCGGCAGTGCACTGAGAAGGCTCCGGGCGCAAATGACCACAGATGTTGAGACGCCTTAAATTAAAAAAAAAAAAAAAACAAATTTTTCTAAACTACTAATTGTAGCAACAAGTTTTTTGAGATATTTTGTCCACATACACACACAAAAGTCATGCATAAACTATTCGCTAAAAACGGGTTAGGGACCTCAATAGTTGTATTTCCGGCGAAAACTCTATTTCAAAAATATGACACGCTTTCTTGCTGAAAAATATTTGTAGCGAAGTTTGGTGCATGTATATGTATGTATGTATGTATGTATGTAGCTATATGTGAACAAAATATCTCCAATATTTTCTTCAATGTATATAGTCAGTAACATTTGTGAAGATGATGAAATTCTTTAGCAAAAATATAGTTCTTTCTGCTAACTGCTTTTCTTTTGTTTAAATTATTTAGTTAATTTTCACTTAAGGCCCCAGAAATTATTTATTCCATCATTTGCATAATATTAAAACAGTAATATATATATAGTTGTTGACTTTTCCTTTTGTTCTTATTTCTCTTCCTTGCAATTACTTTTTTCATCTCTAAGGAAATGAAGACTTTACACAATGAATACAAATAAACTGGAATGGAAAATTAACAAGAAACAATTCTATTGTAAACTGTGATGTAAAATAATTATCAGAAGTTATGATACCTATCATCTCAGAGGTTTTTACATCCATTATAATAACACAAAATTTTAGCCAGAATTTTCATTCAAAAATTGAACAGGCCAACAAAACAAAATGAAATACATAGAATTCGATTTCCTACAGGAAATTTTTAATTGATTTCAATAACATTAAATTACAATTGGTATATATACTGAGAAAATATATAACATAAAAACGGTTTCTAAGAATAAAATAAATAGCTTTCATTATCAAATCCAGAACTCTTTATGTGCTAGCTTTCCATATATATTTTCTATTTACTTTCTCCTTCTGGTAGTAAAAAGAAAATAACCGCGATCGTATTAAATTTTGCGAAATTGAGTTTTCACGGAAATACATTTTTTTGAGGTCGGTCCCTTGAGAATAAGAAAAAAATGTTTTTTTGGGGGTATGGTGAGTGTGTAAACAAAATCAAAAACAAAAAATGCAGGATGCTGAAAATTGTTATTCGGTTTTGGTACTACCATATATAGGCTTCAAACCGAAATCCATCAACCGGAAGTACGACGTACTGAATGATTTTCTTAGTTTTTCACGTTTTTCTCGTGAAATGGGTGGAACGATTATCTTTATAATTCGTATGCTATCTCCTATCAACCGATCAGTTTTATATAAAATACTGTCCTAGGAAAATTGATATTTTGAGGGGTTCTGCAAGGACAGGAGCACTATTGGCTTTCATCTTTTTTTTGTTTAAGTAACACTGATAGCACTGCATGTAACTCTATATAAAGATGCATGGGACTCGCGCATACGCATTCTCCGAGGAGAAAAGCTACCCAGCGGTAGCACTCCCTATAAGCTGAGCTAAATTCTCATCGCTTGAAGAAAGGAAATCGCGAGGCCACTAGCGTTTTAAACGCCTCGGAGGGTTATCGGGAATAGTGCGGGAGGATAAGTGGCGGACTAAAGGATTAGAATGGGATTGCAGGGATTGATGAAATTTTTTGTATCGGGTTCGGGCGACTAGATTGACGAAAGGAATTTTAAGGTCTCTATGGATGGTGAGATTGGAAACATAGAAATGAGCATTAACAATGGCACGAAGGATTCTGGATTGAAGGCGTTGTAGTCTTTGGAGATTGGAACGTTTTGTCGAACCCTATAGCTAAACATCCAGAAGGGTTTTAATATTGAGGTCTTTTATTGCCTAGGGACAGTTTAGATCTGTTGTCCAGAAGTCGTTTCAATAAGGCACACTGGGTGTGCGGTCAATAATCGATAGCGACTGTTGAGTTCAATTCTTTTCAGTCGTGTATGGAGGTTCCAGTTTAACCTTTTGTCTATGAACAACCCAAGGTAGCGGACGACATTAGTGGGTGGGGTAGGAATTAAATTGTAATAGATTGGTGGAAGAGTGATGCGGCGTAGGGTGAATGTAATATTTTGGGATTTATTTTCATTGAGTTTGATATTTCATTTTTCTAAGGAAAAGAGATGGGTTTGGAGATTTCTAT
>JAAEAF010004646.1:0-91481 GCA_011037195.1 Triatoma infestans | reverse complement strand
TAGATATGTTTTGAAAAATATTCAGTATTTATTTTTTTTTAATCTTTTTTAAGTAAAATATTATTTTTTTTTTATTTAAGGCGCCTTTTTTTAATCTATGGTCATTAGCGCCCGGAGACACCTCAATGCGCTGCCAGCCTTCGGACAGTGTTGTCTCGTCGTTATAGTCAACACTGTCCATCACCAGACAGTGTGCTATAGAAGCTATTAGGAAGAGAAATTTAAGGGCAGCACTGCCGGACTCCAGGACCTCCGCTTGGGTAGCCCAGTGAGGTACTACTGAGCTAATCCCTTTCTTTAAGGAAGTTATATTTGAGAAGTAAAGATTTAATTTATATTTGTAATTTTTTGTAGCTGCCAAAAATGGAGAGATGTCGATAGGATCAAATATACGAAATTAGCTACGGTAATTTGTCGAGGAAATTGTGTTTTTTTTTTTGGTTTCAGTGTTCGGTGAAGGGGACTGCGTTCTGTGTGTAGCGAGAGAACACTGCACGGCATTGTACTGCGAAGTCTCCGAAAGTGCCAATGACTTGTATATATTTTGGACAAAAAATCCCAGACAAAAGAACAGTCATAATAAAAAGTTTGATATTCAGCCACGTTTAGCTTCCACCTATATAATTTTCAAAGTAACTCAGCATTAGTAATAAAATATCCAATTTCGACGAAGTTCTCATTTAGAACTTTGAGAATTGCGGTCGTTTTTAGTGTTTCAACCCAGATTTTTCTCCAAATGAGATTGGAATGCTATTAATGCCCATCGATTGGCTTTCGCTCAACATATATTAAGTAACAAATATACTTTCACTTTCTTTGTTCTAGTTAGTGCATCTTATAAAATGGTAAACTTTACTTGCTGTTCATTTCAGTTGAATTACTACCGTGCAACCTTTATCGCACATATTTTTGTTATGAGATTATTTTAGAACTCTTTTCAAGAGATCTTACAATAATACTTAAAATAGGCAGACTTTATATAGTTAAAAATAGCATTCTGTGTTTTTTTTTTTAGCTTTGAGTTAGTTAATCATGGCGATTTAACCACTAACAAGCTGTTAATTGTGACGATGAATTATGAGCGGAATTTTATTGCGGCAGATTAAAAATAATTGTTGTTTACATTATCTAACTTCCTTTATATTTTAGATTATTCGTGGGATGATTTAAATACATAAATATTTGCAATTACCATGTTTCGTCTGTATTTTATGTTTTGTTTTGACAATTTTAGTGTTTCATTAAACATTAGAATAAGCATTAGAGCTGAACTTTTTTTCGTATCGACCTTTATTGATTCTAGGTCTTAAAACCCTGCAGAGGGCGCAAGCGGACTCAGTCCGCAACAATATTATTTTTTTAAATTTCTAGATGATAACGCTATCTATCAGAATACGTTGGTGAATGGTACCTTTTCTTCTAGCTTCAATCGACCATAGGTTTAATTTTAGTGTGTTTGTGATCAAGTAGTAAACAGTTAACCTGTTTTGCGAACTCACTGAGAGCTAACCTGTTGTGTTACAGTAATTTTTATTTTATTTTTCATTGTTTCATTTTGTTTTACACAATGAATGACCTATATAAGCGGAAACATGGGAGACTGAGAAAGATGTTTGCTGAAAGTGTAGAAAATGATGTAATTGAAGTTGAAGAGGAGGAGGAGGATGATGTTGATAACGATAAAGTTCAAGTTTTCAGGAAGATAGCTCTACAGAGCAGGAAATTTCAGAAGTTGATGAATTGCCAAGTAATTCAAATGTTTGTTTTATTTAGGCAAAGATAAGGTCACTAAGTGGAAAAACAGAGGCCTCCAAAAAAATGTCAGATTACGGTTGAAAATTTTGAGTCTCATTTGCCAGGTTGCAAGGCTTGTGTAAAAGCTTTGAAAACACCGTTAGAAATAAGGCATTATTCTTTTAATGAAGAAATGCTAAATATTATTGCGCTGTGTACGACCAACCGATAGAAGGTGTGAAAGAGCACTATTTCAGAGAAAGAGACGTAAAATGCACTATGTCACAGAAATCCTAGCTACTATTGGGTTGTTCTACTTCGCAGGTGTTTTGGAAGCTAATCACTTAAACATAGAAGATCTGTCTGTGAGCACTTATGGCACTGGGGTTGAACTGTTTCACCTGACAGTGTCCATCAAAAGATTTTTTCGAAAAGATACTTGTGAGGCATTTGTCATCTGACGACGCAGCAATCCGCCATCAACGTAAAAGTATTGATAAATTGGCTCCTATTAGAGAAATGTTTGATATGTTCGTCAGCAATTGCCAAACATACCAACAATAATTGCTATATTAGTAATAATAATAGTAATAGTGATAATTAAAAACTATACTTGATATTTTAACATGATTAATTATTTTGATGACTTCATTTCGCGCTAAAATTATAATTAATTTTTTTTTTTATACCTGCAATGTTTTCAAATGCAATGTTCCAATAAATCAAAAGGAATTTAAAGTTTTGCAATACAATATTGTTAAGGAAAAACAAAAACAAAAAAAAAACTTATATTTTTAAGTGCGGAGCATGAGTCCGCAGCGACCACTATTGTCATAAAATTAGCCGCGCTTCCTGTAGGTTTTAAGATAAAAGGTCGTAATCATGTGTTTATTGTAAAAAATTGTCTACGTTACCCCGAAAACATTGTCCAGGTTTCATTCCGTCTTATAAAAGTTGCTAATTTCTTTACTGTCCATTACTCAATCGAAAACTGCTGCCTATTTATCATGCAACTTCAAGATCTTCTGCTTCATTTCATTAAAAAAAACAAAAAAAAAAAAAGACTTTAGCATAAGTACACTTTTTTTTCTAATATTGCGCAAGCCCGACGTTTCAGATCTACTCTTCTCTTAGTTTAGACTTTTCTCTGCAAGATAGTTTTTTTTTTTAATTTAAGGCGCGTCAACATCTACGGTCATTAGTGTCCGGAGCCTTCTCAGTGCACTACCGGCCTTCGGTCCGTGTACTCTCGTTACAGACACAACATGTCCATCATCGAACAGTGAGCTGTAGAGGCTCCCAGAAAGAAAAAATCTAAGGGTAGCACACCTGGATTCGAACCCGGGACCTCCGCATTGCTAGTCCAACACGCTAACCACTTAGCTAATCTCTCCCCTCCAACATAGTTTTGCATTAGATCATATTATAATTTAAAGAATACTAAATTGTAAGAATTTTTTTGTTTACAAAACAAAAAATACTTAACAAGAATAAATTTCTTTTAAATAAATAATATATAAAACAAATTAACTTAAATAAAAAATTCAATACAGGTTTCACTCTGTTTTTTAAATATTTTCACACATGAAATAGTACGTTCTGCCTTATGAAATATACATTAAGGGTGTACACTAGAAACTTTGCATTTTGATATTAAAGTCACGTACTTACTGGCCAATTACTTTCTTCCTTCCTTCTTCCTTTTTTTTGTGTATTAGTTCAGTGTTCGCTTCTTATGTTTTAAAACTGAAGATGATTGAATCTGTAAGCGCTGTCTGCCAGTATTCATTTTTCTTTATTTTATGGTGACTATTATTTAATAGTTTTTATCTCTGGTTTTAAAAAAATTCAAAAAATTTTCTAGAAATTTAACAAGAAAGAAAATTAAGTTGTATTTTACTAAAATAATTTCTTTTTAATTGAAAATTTAATTTCTTCCTTACTGGAACAGAAATTTGATAAGATTTCCGAAGGTCTAATTTGGTAAGATTTTAGAAAGTATTTGATATACTGCAATTTGTGGAGTTTCAACACTATTTTTAAACTAACAAAATTTCTATCATTGCAATATACACATATATAGTTGATGAATTTTTTTTCAAACTTATATTTATTAAATACGCTAACCCGGCCACGCTTCGCTGTGGTTCAGTCTGATTTGTAGGAAAGTAAATAAAAGTATTATAGTTAATATAGATTCGGCAAGAAAGCACATCATTCAATTTAATTGCCTACTTAGAAAGAAAGAAATGTTTAAACACAAAGTCTTTTTTTATTGTAAAGCTAGTGAATGGACTACATTTTTTATTTGTCCGTTTTCTGCATAAACATAAAGATCAGATGTTTACCGACTCTGTTGCATGCGACATATAATTAATTGCCCATGAGAGAAGCATTCGTTTTCTAAATTCAAAGTTTGTCCTTGCGCTTCATTGATAGTCATGGCGAACACAAGGCGTATTGGAAATTGAAGTCGTTTGATCTCGAACGGCATATCCGTTGGAAGGAGTGGTATTCGTGGAAGTAGTAAGTCTTCACCTTTATGAGGTCCAATTAGACTTGTTGCTTAGATTATTCATCAATTTTTTAACTACTAATCGTGTACCATTGCATAACTTTGGCTGATTGATGTTTCAGTGTAATATAATTGGCACTCCAATTTTCAAATTTAGAATGTAATGCGGTAATCCAGGAGCATCGAGTGAATTAAGAAATTCTGTTGGGAAATTCACTACTTCATTTTGGTCCCTCACGGAGTCAATGAATTTGTGTGTCAATTTTCATCTGCGATTCTGTTTAGAATGACGTTCATATCGAGAACGTCGACATTTTTAGCCGCTAGAATGGCTCTCCCGCTTGACCATGCGTGATTCTGATAATTTGTTTCTATGCTTTGCAATACCTTGTCTACTAATTCTTCTTCTGAATGTACGATGTCGCAGGAATTAGATGGGAAAGTGATTTTTTCCGTTTCCGGATTTGTAGGAGCAGTGCCATTACCGAGTTCGAGTAATTGTCTTGAAGATATAGCAGCTATTAGATCGTTTTGAAGTTGAACCTTCATATTCGTTGTTAAATGAATTTTTTTTATTGTGCTCCAAAGAGTTGAAAATTTCAAGCAGGCATGCAATTCATCAGCTAGTGTTGAGCGAGGAATCACTAGAAGCGCTTGCCTGAAGTCACCGAATAGTAACACCAATGCTCCACCAAATGGAACCTGATTATTTCGCAATCTTAATTTTAATAAAACTTACGGTCTTAGTGCTATTATATTGTCTTTAAATTCTGAATTTTGACAATAGATTTAATAATAGATTCGTATACTTACTTACTTACTTATTCTCTTTCTCTTCTACCTTGCAGCGAAGAGGATTTGCAAAAGAGTTGCCATTCGTATCTATCTCTGGCCTTTGATTTAGCATTGCCTAATGTCGTGCCAGTTTCCCCGAGGCATTCTGTAACAGATGATGATTCTTCTTCTTCCTGTTGGTCTGTTACAAGTACACCTGGCTTCATAGGCTCGTCTAGGATGCTTTGCATGCTCCATCCTTATAATATGCCCAAAATCTTAGTTGGGTGCGTCTCATTCGTTCCACAATTGCTTCACAACCCAGATTACCTGTAATAGAGTGTTCCTGACTCGGTCTCTTCATGTCTTACTCTCCACTCTGCGGAGGTATCGCATTGCCGCCCTTGTATACGGCTTTTGCAGCTTTTCGTAAGGGCCCCGGATTCACATCCGAATGTAAGTGTTGGGAGGTATATTGAATTAAAAATCCTTAGCTTCATTTGCTTAGAGAACCTCTCTTTTGCAAATGAATTTTTGGTTAATGGCTTGGAGCAACCTTCCAGATGCCGCACACCTTGCATTTAATCCGACTTTAATCCTGCCATCTGACCTAATCCAAACACCTAAATACTTTTAGACGTCCACTTGTTCGGATGGTTTTGTCTTTATCCTTATAACGAAGACGGTTGCCTCCTCGTGGTGGTCCCCTGGAGATTGTGGCTAAACAATCGACAATAGGTGCAACCTGACAGGATCAACAACAGATCGACTCAGGAAAAAGATGTTTTATTTTCTATAGCAAAAACTGAAGCACCAAGGTGAGTATAGACGCCTGAAGGGGGCAGCTAGGATGTATGGTCCTATAGGATGCTAGGATCTAAAGGGCCAATCCCCTATAAACCTGAAGATTTCTGATTAAACGTAAGCAAAAGAAGAAAAATAGTGGATTCAATAGAACTAAAATATCACCTTAGAGGGAAGCAAAACCTCCCACCTCTTCGCCAAAAAAAACCCTTAAATGAAGTTTTCCAAAAAAAAAAAAAATTTCATATAAAAGTTGTAGTGCATGCACAAAGTTAAGTCGGAGCCTTATTTTGAGAAAATCTTAAAAAAATTGAAAAATTCTTTTAGAAAATAGTATTTTTTTAGAGGAATTTTGACAGATCACTTCCTATGGATCCCATAGCAATACCCAAATAGAATATCAAATTTAAACTTTCTGCCACATAAATACACACATACAGAGTCCATTTTCTAAAAACTACTTGTTCGGCTTCAAAACGTGTATTTCTCGTAGAAAGTTGAATTCAAAAATTTGCCATGGCAAGCAGTAAGAAAAACTGAAAAACCCTATGTAGATGAATGTGAGAAAGCTTATTGCGCATGTGCCAAGTATTTCCTTTTCAAATCCGAATGTATGTGTATGAGTGTATATATTAAATTTGACTAAAGTAATCTTTACAATAACGACCAACCGGAGAATTTCTAACAAAATGACGTAATATATCGCGTAAGTGGCTAACAAATTCATTAAAGGTTACAAAAAATTAGCATTGAAATCTATCTTGGAATATTTTTGGTTTAAGAGATTCAATGAAAGAAAATCTGTGATGCTTCAGAAACTAAACTTATATCATCTTACTATCATCTTATATCATCTAAACTTATATGTGATGCTTATTTTATATCAAAGCACAAGAGATCTTCAGTTGATTAAGCATTAAATTCGTAGCGTTTTTTTTCCAAAAACTTAGTTGTGAATAAATCTGGCTAAAAAAAGGATCTAATCACCATGAATGCTTGTTTATTCAATTGGGAGTTCTGAGAAGTAAGACTTATGTCACAGCCTTCCGCAAAGAAGATCTAACAAACAAATTTTTGATTGATAGAAAAAAGATTGATCTTAGTGCTGGGGATATTTTTTAAAATAATCAATGCGTCCATATAAAATGAAAAATTTGCTTTTAACATTAAATTTTTCTCATACGAGCGACATAAATATAGAATTAGTGGTCGGAAAGGGAAGTAATAGAAAATTACAGTGTATTCCAGAAGAGAGCGCCAATAACATTGAAGGAACGCCATTAAAATTATAAAATTTAACGCTACAAATTCCTCAGAACTTTCAAAAATCAATTTTTTTCGGGAAAACAAAATTGAAATAAAAGTGTTAGGTAATTCGAGAAAATCGTCAAAATTGATGAAAGAAACCTTAAGTAAAGTCACGGCTTCCGGTTCATGGAGTTTCCCTGAAATCTTTGTGCCAGATGCGGTCGGTAGTATTATGTAACTAGTTTATTTACCCACGGATTTTTCATTTTTGTGTTATTTTGTTCACACGCATAGAGACCATTCGCTAAAAGGATTTTTTTTATGAAACTCAGAGGTCCTCAAAAAAATATATTTCTGGTGATAACTCAAATTAGGAATTTTGACACGATAGATGGCGGTAAAAAAAATAGATGTAAAACAAATGTTAATTAATCTGAAACTAGAAGCAATAATAAATCCATATTTAACAATATCGGAAAAATACTCATGTTTTTACAACCGCTATACAATCTGATAACGTTTTTGGTTTACAACCGCTATACAATCTGATAACGTTTTTGGTTTACAACCGCTATACAATCTGATAACGTTTTTGGTTTACAACCGCTATACAATCTGATAACGTTTTTGGTTTACAATCGCTATATAATCTGATTGCGTAAAAAGTAAGTAAACTTTTGTTGGCACGGTTGAGGAAATGCATTACAATAATCGTCGACGGCTTCATGTTGTTCGCACCAACCGCTTTAGCGCTACCGCACAACCTCTATTATGCTCACACATACGGAACGGACAAATTATAAACTATAAAGCGCCAAGCTGCCACCTAGAGCTCCATTAAATTCCACTATGGCTGCAAAATATAGTATTTAAAGCTCGGCAATTTCAGAGTTTCAATCTACAAAACAATATTTGAAATAGTTTACAGCAAACAATCTGAACAAACAAACAAGTACAGGAAATAGTCTAAAAACGGCATTCCAGGTGTGATGGATGCCAGAAATATAGAAATATATTTGATTTCCAATAAATAAAAATTATGAAGAATTAGACATTCGCTGGCATAAAGGATACACACAGGTAGAAGATTACTGTGAGAAGAGAGCGTTCATGAACCTTGTTAGCATTGTCTCCCCCTTCTTCTCACAGGGTAGGATTTGAACTGTGATGAGAAGGCATTCTTTCAAGACACCGAACCAAAACACTTGTACCAGTAAACATCAGTGCCAGTCATAAGTTAAATCATAAGCGCTTTGCAATTAATCTAGATAAATAATTGATTTATAAACATAATTACTGTGTTATTGAACAAAATTTAAATTTCTTTAATGATAATAAATTTAAAAATATGGATGGGTCCGCAATGCTGGATAACATCCGGTATTTTATCCGTCGTAGCATGCATATTAGTTATGTTCCTGACCGGTTTCGGATATTCATCCATCGTCAGAGCTAATTCACCAAGTTCGTGTAGAGGGTTCACTTCAACGAAATGTTTCTATAGACTCACACTTGTTGGTTGTCAAGTGAACTCTCTACACGAACTTGGTGAATTAGCTCTGACGATGGATGAATCACCGAAACCGGTCAGGAACATAACTAATATGCATGCTGCGACGGATAAAATACCGGATAATAAATTTAACTTAAGTGTTTTCTTAAATATTTCTTATTACGACTTCTCTTCTCTTTAAACTTACACCAAGTCCTTTACTAAACCGCTCCCGCCACAAGCTACCACAACAACTACAAAACACACCAATTACATTTCATAGGACTCTACAAATAATTATCAAGAAAGACTAGTCCCACAACTCTCGGCATTTAAAAAAACAAAAAAAAATCTCAAACTATCAAGGAATAATCTAATGTTAGATATCAAACGTCAAGAAACGCTTTTACAACCAAAGAATTCTCTGACAAGGTAACCATTCTAGCTAAACTACCATTAGAACTAAGCGAAGAGTTCTAACTAGCAATCTATGCTACCAATCTATGTTACTATGCGCTCTTCGATTGCCACTCTATATATTCAGTATCTCCTCTCTAATTTCATAAAATACAGATTGCGTATACAGGTGTCATTCAGCCTCATTATTCAACTCCTTCCTGCCATTTCAACTTCCTTCTGCTTCCAACTATTTAATCAATAACAAAGAAAAATCTCAACGAAGTTTCTAATAGTGAATGATAACCAGCATAACATTTGATTAATTAATTGAACTGATAAACAGTTTGCCTAAAACAATGGTAAACATTATATTTGGTAAAAGTTTCAACAAAGTCCCCTTTCTGTGTGTACATATTTATTATGTACACACACAAAAAAAAAAAATAACAAAAGCAATAAACTATAGTAAAGTATTAATAATATTTTTTTATTCTTTTTCTATAAAAATGGGAATATATAATATGTAAATCAAATTGAAAATATATGTGTATATAAAAAATTAAATAAAGATGAAACGAACACAATGGATAATATAGATGTGAGCTGTGTGTGTGGGGGGGGGGGGGATTGATAAAAACGGCAAAGTGGGAGATTTTTACTAGGCCCCTATCCTTGGCCTCTAGTGTAAGAGTAAAAGGAATGTATGGGTTTCTGATTTGAAAAGAGGAAACGACCACTAGAATATTAGTAGCAGACAGTGCATACTGGGTGGTGAAAGATGTGTATAGGATATTTGTAAAGAATTGGAAGGATATTTGCGTTCATGGTATTGTGGGCATTATGCCAACATTCGCTTTTCACCGATTATTGAATGAAAAAAAAAAGAAAAAAAGAAAGAATTATGTAACTTTTCGAATGAGATCGATAAATCACTTCTGGAATTTGGATAACATCCATACAGTGATAGTGTTTGCATTTGTGTAGATTAATTTAGTACTAATAAAAAATGAAATTTACGTCGTTTAATTAAATTGGTGTTATTCTGTTGGTATTCGCTTACATCCGGTCATCTAAGGTATTCTAGTAAATAAATACTAATGGCGAAAAATGTCTCAGTTGGCATTTACATCCAGAATCCTTTCGTGTATGGAATAAATATCTATTACGATTCTGTATTATATAAAATTAGGAATAACACATCCTAAGATTACCGTGATGAAGTTGTTTTTATCTGGGTGTCCTGGTGGGAGTGGGGCAGTAACATTAAGCTCCCTTTTAAAGTACCACTTCAATAAAATGTACGATTTTATCATCTGCATAATATTATGATACTTTAAAAAGCATTGTTAGAATTCCACATTTGAAGAAAATCGGGTAACCGGATAAGCGACTTTGCAGAATTACTTTTTTGTGTGTTTTAAATATTTTCGAAAAAAGTGTTTTAACATTTTCCTTTAAACTTCAAATGCTAACTGCACAGATATAACTATCACTTTTACTATATAATGTCACTTTTAATTGAATGACATCTCAAATTAATTGACTTCTCTCAATAGAGGGTATTGAAGAATGTGTGACATAATATTTCAAATGTTATTAGTTTTCTTCTTGATCTTTGGGATGGTGGTGTCATTAGAGGGCGAATCCACTACTGAGGCGGCCAAATGTTATTTGGATGGGTAGTATTTCTAATTTTGCCTTAATCACTCCCTATCTGATTGAGTACTACATTTGTAAGTAGATAGTATACGAAGTTTAAAGAAAATTGTTGAAATCGTTTCAAATGCGAGAAAATCACGATAAACTAGAAGAAAAAAACTTCAGTAAAATCGCACTTCCGGTTTGAATGATTTTGCCCAAAACCTTCGTGTCACATGAAGTGATAGTACCTAAACGGAATACTATGTTTGAGCTTCTTGCGATTTTTCGTATTTGAGATATTCTGTTAAAACACAGACAGACCGATTTACACACAAAACACACGCCCAAATACATATGTAGATCATACGCTAAAAACATTTTCTTTCATACTCAGGGGACCTCCAAAACATGTATTTCCGGTGAGACTCAATTTCATAATTTTATTAGGCACGCGGGGATTTCCTATTTAGAGGGCACTGCAATTGGATGTGAGAAGGAAAGAGTTACGAGAGAATGGGTTTAAGAGAACAAAAGTAGAATATATGCTGAATACGTATAATGAGAGAACTGCAAGGACTCAAAATCTGCAAGGACTTTGCAATAGAAGTTACATAGCGATATATATATATATGTAGAGAGAGAGAGAGAGAGAGAGACAAACTGGTTGAGTGATGAGATAGGAGGTTGCTGACTCGTTGTTAACTGGTCGTTAACTGTTGTAAAACTGTAGCTCTGTATATATTGAGTCTCCCAGACCAGGTAATGAGTAACTAGAACTAGATTGATTCAATTTTGTTTTTCTCCGCTCTTCGGATCCTATTACAGGCACCTTAGTGTAGATCTTCGAACATTTCTCTCTTTGTAAAAATACGTATTATTCAGAAGTACCAATGAGGAACTCATTCTCAGCCCAATAGGAAAAGTCTTATCAATTGAAATAAGAAAGATCAAACATTGATGGTCTAGTGGATGAATGAAATGAAAGAAAATAATAGTTTTGAAAAATATTTTAGAATATTTTATAGTTTGAAAAATAGAATTTTGTTAATATTTTAAATGTTAATGCAGTGAAAAGAGTTAGGTACTATAATTTAAGGTCATTGGTATTATGGAGACAAAGGCACAAGAATCGGTTAAATTAATACAATGCCACTTGGCCAACTGTTTTGTAAAAGGAGGGCATTCTTTACACAGTCTGCATTCTGCTTTCAAAGAAGACAGTCTGTGGTAGATATTCAAGCCAGAACACTTGCTTCAGGAATCGCTCTCTTAAAATCAGTGCCAGTGATAGAGATTAGCATTTATTCTAGATTAACAATTGATTTATTAAGATATAGTTGTGAATATTGTAAACCATTTAAATTCACTTAGAGAATATATTTATTTCAAAAACAGTGGTGATTTCTTAATTATTTCTAATACTTCTCTAATAAACATATATACTTACAAGCCTCTTCACTAAACCGCTCAAGCCACTACAAGCTACCATTACACTACAACAACAGCACACCAAATACATTTCAATGGGGAATAATTAATAAAGTTAATAAAATGACCAACAATTAATTTGTCATAGAGTTTGTTTGATGCATATAAAATCATTTAATACGTTATTTATTTGGTTTATAAAGTTTTCTGTGATCACTGTGTGAGTTCGCGAAATCTCCTCTATTTTTTGAAAGCGCATCTTCCAATCTGCCTTAAATATACTAGTTCACTCCTTGTAGAAGAAGGAAGGAAGAAGCAGTTGATATTTGCAAACAGAGTGATTGGTTTATAACCTTTCTTTTATTTGCACATAGTTATATTTCTGTTGAAAATATGCCTTAGAATACCCACAAAAAGTTATAATGCCCTTATACTTAATATATTCACCCCTCTACAATAACTATATCTCATTATCATTCATTTTGTTAGCATTGTTTTAAAAATTATTCAATTTAACCAGTAAAATGTTAAATTAAGAAAAAAGAAATTGTAGATAAAATAAATGTAGATAATAAGTGAATATAAATGAACCAAAATTAAAGTGAATGAAACAATATTGTTCATGATTATGATGGAGTGTCTTTTCATGCTACCCATTTCATCGTAGTGTAATGTTATTTATGCCAAATGCAAGTTCCTATTAAGTAGTAACGTGATTTATAATTTTTTTTTTTTTTATCGTTGAATTATTTTCTTTATTTCATTTTTTTTTGTTTCTAAGGAAAATACATTTTTCACCATATATTTTTACCTTCACTTAGTGTTTTGTTTGAGGAAGTATGCGATCGTGTTAAATTTTTGAATTTGATGTTTTCACCGGAAATACGAAAAAAGAAAATGTTTTATAGCGAATGGCCTACTTGTATGTGAATGCGGGAACTAGATATTTTATAAATCGAAAAATCGCAGAAAGCTCAAATTTGATAAACTATCATAGTGATGGCGAACCCCTTGACCCGGATATACCTCAGCTGGCAAATACGAAAATTTTATACTGGCATCTGAACGATTTACAGAAAAAAAAATATCAATTAGCTTCTGAAATCTGATTTTGTATTGTATGTTGTATTGTAGCACGAGCCGTTTTGTAAAGGGGCTTGTGAGTATGTAAATGTGTTTTAAAGAGAGGAGAGAAGTATTAAGATATAAGTAAGACATCACCACTGCAAACAATAAATATATTCTCTTAAAATAACCACTACAATTTAATTGCCGTGAATGTAAAATGCTTATGAATATAAAGATTTAATTATTTAGGTAGAATGATTAAACTAAATGTTAACACTTATAACTGGCATTGATGTTAAGAGAGCGACTTTTGAGTCAAATGTTCTAGTTGAATGTCGAATTTAGACTGGTGCTGTAAGATGACTGGTGAACGAATGTTTATCTTGGTATTTTTTTTTTTCTCTCTCTGGCATTGACATGTTATCATTCAGCCATATATGCTTATACGTTATAGAACTGACTACATACTTATTGTCTCAAACATTCATTCATGGATCTAACCTATTCCATTCACGCCAATAAATACATTCGCACGATTAGCTCTAAAACCTAACGCGACTCATTCATACTAACAACCAGACCAACATTCATAGTATCTCTTGGTAAAACCTGCCTTTTACATAAGGGGTAAAAGACAATAGTGCTGAGTGCTCCGACCTCTCTTCTAACGGTAGTCTTGTATCTGGATTTTTACCCTTTTGCCAACCAAGTTGCATTTTTCTTTCAAAAAATAATTTTCTGTATTATTTTATTACACAGAATATAATAATGAAATACTGTAACTGCATTATTTCATCTTCCAGCAACAAGAGAATGTAAATAAATAGGCAAAAAAAATAAAAAGTATAATTTGGCTGCAAAAAAACAAATATATTAAATGAAATTTAACACGTACATAACTGTGAAAGTGTTAAAAAAAAAAAAAAAAAGAAAGTACAGAAAAGCAATGAAAGTTGTAACTAATTAAATTTACAATTGTAAATTAACATTGTGTTGAATTATTGGCCTAAAATTAACTAAAACAGCTTTTTACAATCAGAATTAGCATTAGGTCACGTATAACTTGTTACTTTACATTGTGATGTTTTATCGGTACGAGTGGGCGATTTATTTTTGCCCCACTTTTAGATCTGTATTTGATCTTTATTTTCATTTATTCCTTTTATGTAACATTTTTTCAAATTAAAACAAATCAACATTTGCAAGATTTAATCTGTACGTGCAATTACAAACAGTACGTTTACTGATTTATTAGCAATTTATAATTATAGCAATTATTTATTTAATGTGCTTATTTTCAAATTAACATTTTATCTGGGTTTAAAAAAAAGAAAAAAAGCCGGGTGTTAAACACTCATACATGTTTTTATTTTTTGCAGATTCAACTTTTAATTGAAAGCTTTTATTCATATTCACTATTTTCTCTTATTATAGGTATTATCTAAAACTTTTCAACTGATAATTGTAAGTAAATGAAGATGATTGTAGAAAAGACAGGCATTAATTATTACATTTATTTGCACGATTACAGTGTGAAGTACAAGAAAAGACTAGGGACGTTGATGGTGACTAGGGTACTATGCTGGTCAAAGGTAAGTTTCTTGATGACTATTTATGGACTCTTGCTTGTTTAATGCTTCTTTTTTTTTCTTTTTTTTTTTTAATTTAAGGCGGGTCAACATCTGTGGTTATTGGCGCCCGGAGTCTTCTCAGTGCACTGCCGGCGTCCGGACAGTGTTCTCTCGTTACAGATAACACTGTCCATCACCGGACAGTGAGCAGTAGAGGCTCCTAGGAAGAAAAAAATCTAAGGGTAGCACAGCTGGACTCGAACCTGGGTCCTCCGCGTGGGAGTCCAGTACGCTAACCATTTAACTATTCCCTATCGTGTTTAATGTTTGAAGATTTGTCGGGTCGTTTATAAATTACTGGTTAACGATTGATTAAGGATCCATATTTATATGAAAATTATTATATAATTATAATTATGTATTTTTATGAAAATTCATGGGGAACTGTGTAGAGCTTGTTGTAGCCATATCAAAAGTTGGCGTCGTTTAAGGCGTGTCAGATGCGCTGTTCTGTGATAGAGATAAGAATTATAGAATTGTGATTAGAAGCAATATCATTGCATTTATGTAATATATTTAATTGTCTTTAATATTAAGTGGGTGATAGAACCTTGAAGTTTACCGAAACTGTGGTCCGACTTCATAGTTTCCCAGAACCTCTAAAAATAATATTTTTTTACTTTCTCTTACTCCTAATAAGAGGAAGTATTGTAGTCGTGTCAAATTTTCGATATCAAGTTTTCAACGCAAATATCCGTTTTGAGGTCCCCTGAGTCCAAAAAAGTGGTTTTTAAAAAGTGGTCTGTGTGTGGGTGAACAGCATAGCTCAAAAACGAAAAACCGTAGTAAGTTGAAAGCAGAAAGTCACCATGGGATCTGACTGTACGTTATCTGTCAAATTCCTCAACCGGAAGTACCACTTTACTAGTTGTTTTTTTTACTTTTTGCGTTTTACTCAAAAATGGCTCCGACGATTTTCTTCAAACTTTGTGTGTAACTACACATGCAAAGAGCTACAACTTTTATTTGAAACATTTCTCCGGGAAAATTCATTTAAGGGCACTTCTGGGGGAGGGGTGGGGTTAAGTTTTCATCTTAACTACTATTTCAGTTTATTAGACAATTCTGTCATCTAAATAATGTTAATTAGAATTAAGTATGTTGTTGAAATTCCGAGTTTGAAAAAATCAGATAACCGGAAGAGGCGGTTTACTTCAACACTTTACTAAATGATTTTTTTCACTTTTTCACAATTTTCTCAAAAATGGCTCCGACGATTATCATGAAACTTTATATATAAACTAAACATACAATGATCTACAACTTTTATTTGTACCATTTCTCTGGGAAAATAACTGTCATTTAATGGCAGTTATGGGAAGGGGTGGGCTTATGTTTTTCTATAAAGTGCCATTTACAATTCTACTATCCAAACAAAAATTATTATAAATAAATAGATGGCCAAAATTCCGAGTTACAAGGAAATTAGTAAACCGGAAGTGCGCTTTTACTGAACAGTTTTTTCAGTTTTGGTACACAAATTACGAGGCATGTTCAGTAAGTAAGTTTACTGAATTTTTGTAGGTTACAAAAATTTTTATTTGAACAAAAAAATTACCTTGTTACATTAGTACATATGTAAGCTATTTTTCTACATAGTCACCATTCCTCTCAATGCAGGTGGTGAACCGTGGTATTAATTTTTTGATGCCTTCCTTGAAGTAGTTTCCCGCCAACCCCTTCGTCCACTTCTCCACCTCCCCATCACCTCCTCGTCGGTTGAAAACCTTTTTCCACCCATGTGCAGCTTCAGGGAGGTAAAGAGATATTAATCTGAAGGTGCTAGGTCAGGGGAATGCGCGGGATGGTTCAGGACATCCCATTTAAACGAGGCAAGCAGTTCCTTCGTGGCGTTGGCCGTGTGTGGTCTGGCATTGTCGTGCAGCAGGCAGACTCCCTTTGTCAGCATGCCTCTCCTTTTGTTCTGAATCGCCCTCCGCAATTTTTTTAGGGTCTCACAGTATCTTGCAGAGTTGATGGTCTCCCCTTGAGGCATATATTCAATTAAAATTATGCCTTGACAGTCCCAAAACACGGATGCCATGATTTTCTTGGCTGAAATTGTGGTTTTGAACTTTTTGGCGGAGGGTGAAGAGGTGTGACGCCACTGTTGAGACTTTTTGGTTTCAGGTGTGTAGTGTGCAACCCAAGTTCCATCTCCAGTAATGGAGCGGAGAAATTCTCTCCGTGCGTAGAGCGTCTAAATTCACTCTTGCTCCACCTTGATAGTTTCACACTGGGGGAGATTGGCTTGCCACCAACTTTTAACTCCGCTAACGCACACACTGTAGCCGCCTGTTCTAGTCACACCCACTGTTCCAAACGCCTATATGATTTTTTCGAATATCGGTCTCTTGTTTGCATTTGTTTTGAGTGTGGTATGGAGATAGGCTACACGAAAGGTGTAGCCACCACGTCGTAAAAACAAAATCCCTCCGGCCGTGAGAACCTCAGTACACTTACTTACTGGACATGCCTCGTATAAAATTTGTCAGTTATTAATTTTGTGAACTGGACTAAGAGAAATTTGTGTGAATGTTTCACACCAGATTTTTTTTTTTTTTTTTTACCTTCTCTTACTCTTTGTAAGAGGAATGATTGCTATCGTGTCAGATTTTCACCGGAAATAATATATGTTTCTGGAGGTCGTCTAAATACGTAAAAACGGTTTTTAGAGAATGATTTCTATTTGTTGTTTGCAAAAAAAAAAAAAATACAAAAAAATCGCAAGAAGCTAAATTTTATCTTAGATAGTTGAACGGAAGTTCTGGGGTTAAATTCCAAATTATTTAGGTTAGGTAGGTTGGTAGTTTGGGACATGTTTCCCCACTCACCTCTATCTATATTTATGTTAAAATTTGAAGGGTTTAAGGGAAAATTCTTCATTTTATATACATCTACATAATTAATACAGAATTGTATTAACATTTTACATACATACATATAGATAATTTTATGTAAGTACATAATATTGTATTAACAGCACTAAGTGAAAGTCGTGTTACTACGGTTGTTGATTACACAGAGTAGATTTTGTTTTTGTATAATTAAAAATTTCCACCCACCATTGCATTCCATTAAATAATAATTAAATATAGGCGATAACTATGAAGGTATGCTCTGTCAGATTGAAAATAATCCATTAAAGGCACTAGGGAATAATTTCCTTAGTCAATGTAACTTTCCTATACTTTTTTTATTATTTATATTTTATTGATTTTATTAATGGAAAATTTTACCACCCACAGATAGTAAATAAATTCATGTTTCTATAACAATTTTATAGTATAATAATATTTCTTTATTCAGTTAGTAGTAATATTTGTTTAGTTTGTTTGTATGTGAGTTTGTTCTATTTGTTTAGCAAAAGTCCCCCCAGAGTTGAAATAAAAATCAACTTTTCCTTATTCATCTCTCTCTCTCATACTCGCGGTCTATCTCTCTCTGCGCACAGAAAACCTCATTTTCAATGTGATCCAAGTATTGTGTGTTCTCCACATCCTTTCCCACATTGCACTAAAATGAACACAATAGTGTGTATGCACACTGAGTTTGTTACTACCTTTTATATAATAAATTTTAAATTTCACCAAGAAATGGATTTTATACTTTAGAGATTGTTGATTATATTCTTATAATAAACCGGTATTGTGATTTAAAAAAAATAATCCATTCTTATTTATTATTAAATTAGTTAGAATTAGTTTTTATATTTGATAAATTGTTCACTCTCTTAAGAATTATAATATTTTATTAATTTTTATATTTATTGTTCTACGCTACATCTAAAAAATTGGGATTAATAAACTTTCTGGAAAAATCGTTAGAGTCAATCAATAGTTTGGACACCTTTATAACACAAGACCCGCTGATCATCATTAGAAAAGAAAAAACAATATAATAAATAAATTTACTAATAAACTCCATAGCGAAGATGTCGAAAATATTCTAAATAATAAATACAATAATCTATTTAGGCTTGTTTAAAATTTTGGAGTGGGAGAATTGTATTTAGAAAATAAGAGTGATTTCACATATTCGCCTTTTCTAATATAAACAATGCCGGGCTATATATTAATCGTTCTTTTTATAATTTTGTTTCTGATAACGTAACGCTTGCTATATGATTTAAAATCACCAAATAATTTGTTTCATTTCCTGTAATGGAGTTGATGAGGAGAGAAATTGGGATTGATTAATTAGACAAGATATGAAGAAAATGTTATACACAAACTGCACTGGACTTGTAACGATTTATAGAATGAAGGGTTAGAGTTTACATACTAAAATCACATCGTTATGACACGATGTGATGTATGGTTGAATCTGATAGAGTGATGTCTAGCTCTCTCACTGGCTTATATACAGGTTCCCCACTCTAGCCTGCTTAAGTGAGAGAGTACCAGAGAGAGTCTGTTTTCACTCGGTCGGGCTTGTGCTCTCTCTCTCTTGCCGTTACACTTCCTGTTCCACTGTCAAATCCTAAAATACAATCAAATCTTTCTTTTTAAAACAATAATATTGCTCTCCAGGTATTTCAGATGAAGATAATTTCGAACAGTTTTTTTACTATTGACTTACTTCAACAAATGAACAATATCTATAATTCTGTAATCAGTCTGTTAAAATAAGAAGTTTTGTACTCTCAGAATTTTAGAAGATCATTCTTCAGTTTTTCTTGATTTTATCATTTCATGTAATAGTTTCATTTTTATTTTATTTTTATATTCGCTAATTGTTTCTTGTAATTGTATTAACAAAAAAAAATCTGGTATTAAACACTCACACAACTTTCTCTTACTCCTGTTCTCAAAATTATAATTGACAAAGGTTATAGTTTGTGTACCACATATAACGAAATCCGTCGAAAACTGAAAAAGCTGTTCAGTAAAAGCGCACTTCTGGCTTACTAATTTTTTTAAAACTTGGAATTTTGGCTATCTATTTATTTCTAATTAATTTTGTTTGGATGATAGAATTGTAAAATCAACTATAATATAACTTTCGAGGAAGCTGTAACCCCAACCCCTTCACTGAAAGTGCCCTTAAATGAAGTTTTCCAGAGAAATATCCTAAATAAAAGATGTAGATCTTTGCATTTTTAATTTATATATGAAGTTTCAAGAAAATCGTCGGAGGCATTTTTGAGAAAATCGCGAAAAAATGAAAAAATCATTTAGTAAAGTGTTGAAGTAAACGCACTTGTGTTGAAGTTTTCAAAATTGAAAATTTAACACATCTTTTTATAAATAGTAAAAATGTTCTTTGTTGTATAAATCATTATAACTTGTAAAAACAAATTATTTTGTTCCTAATAAATTATTATAAATTGTAAAAATGTTCTTTTCTTGTATAAATAATTATAACTTGCCCCCCCCAAAAAAAATTCCATTTTCATAAAAAAAAATGTCCATTTTACTTAAATATTCCAGAAAATATTTTAAGAAAATCACATATTTTCCACATAATTGACGAAAATAAATGCATATTTTAATTAAATATTTGGCATTTTTAAATACATAAAAATCCGTTCCTTATTAATGAATATTCAAATTTATATAATAACATAAACCACATAAATTGCCAAGAAGGATGATTGAATGAATAAACATTGAGCCTATCGATATACGAAAGAAATAAATACTGTGTTCATACATTGTTGTTTATTTTTAACTTGCCAATTTCCAATAAAAAAAAAACAATTGATGAAAACATGTAAATTTTAAGGTTCCGTAAATAGGGACTCAGAATCCGGCTTTGTAGAAAATGTAACTTATGTGTTGTGATGGCAAAGAAGAAAGAAGATATAATTTTTAAATAAATCTAAAAATTATAACTAGTGGTTGGATTTGGAAAAGGATCCAGCCAGCCGCTATCTACAGGTCAAGAACCGCGGCAAAACCCTTTCAAACACGGGTCAATATACAGTCAAGAGAACCGCCGCAAAACTCTTTTTGTATTTCCTTCATACAAGGGTCAACGTACACTCAGAGGCCACCTGGCCACCATCTGTTAACAAAGCGCCGCCACCACGGCCAAAACAGCCTTTGTTAACTACCGACCTCCCCTAGGGTCAATATACTACTATGAGATGTCTTAGTGTGGCACGTACTTACACATCAGCCGATGTGTGAGTGATGCAAATATAAACGTCGCTCCACTGGAGTTCCAGATCAGTCAAGTGCAAGTCATCAATCAGTTAAGTGCCAGTACGAAGAAGTTCACATCAGTTTCAGATCAGAAGCACCATCACACATCGCGAGCGCGTCTCTATTTAAGGTTTTAACACTACTTCTTTAATATTTTATATTCATTTCATAATTCTTATATTCATTTACAATTGTGCATCTTAGTTTTTCTATTTCAATAAACCTTAAATTATTTGTTAAAATATAGTTTATTTTCATAAATCAGTTAGTCCGTATTTCGAATACTAATTCTCTAATCTCTTTAACTAACAACACTTACTCCTCCTTTCAACTTCCGGTATCCACAAAACGATACCAATACACTTATTTATTTAAGGTATTTGGTTTAGTCAAATTTAGAAATTAAATTTTTCACCCTAGCCTAGATTATAAATGTATATGATCTGAACAAAATATCTCATAAACAAAGAATCCCCCAAAAAAACTCAAACTCAATTTTGTATCATCTTGCGATCTGACACAAAGTTTTCTGGTGAAAATTCTTCAACCGGAAGTGCGACTTTACTGCAAGGTTTCCTTTTTACTCTCGAAACCAGCTGCAATAATTTTCTTTAAATTTCGTATTCCTAAGAAAGAAGATTTAATGGATGATAACGATCAATTACTTCAAAAGCAATACCACTCGTCCTTGTGTGATGAAATTAGTTAAAAAGTAGACTGTAATATGATTGTATTGGAGGGGTTAATGAAATATGTTAATTACTAATTAATTATTATAATTCATATTTGGAATCTTCTCTAAAGGGATCTCGTGAGGTCTGTGTTTATACAGAAGTTGGAGAGGATGAAAACACAATTAAATATATAGTTCAAAATATATAATTACAATAAACAGTATATGTCAAAAATTAATAAATACAATATTGAGATTCAACAACATATTAAGTGTCTTGTCATTTGGGAGAAATTGCTTTTTATAAAACTTACTTATTTTACATATATTCTAAGTTAAAGAAGGTTGGGTTTCTTGGGGCACTTCCACCACTCACTACTGTACATGGCTTTTTTTAATGACAGATTTCACTCTTTTAACGGTACTAATTTTGAACTGGCCTCTTTCCCTAAAAGACTCCACTTTATATATTCTACCTCCACCCTGGAGAATGTGAGAAGAGGGAAATTCCCTTTGTCCTAAATAAATGTAATAATAGGGGTACGCCACGTATCTCTGACTCAACTAACACTTTCTTTTGTGCCTTTCAACCTTCAAAAAACCCAACTTTATAAATATGTACATTGGAAAAATTTCCTACTTTACAATCATAAAATATTTATCAAGGATATACTTTGACACAATTTATATTTATTAGTTCTTCCCAAGATGTACATATTACACGACATATCTAATTGATTCATTTATTGACGCAACATGAGCTATGATGCAACAGCCCATGAAGGATCAAGGCATGCCAGACAGCGTTTTTAATTGTTGGCGCTTGGTAAGCCTAACTCCGCGGTTCCCAATGTCATTTAGTTCTGTCCTTTGTTACCAAGGTTCACTACTAAATATTGCTGCCCACTTTTTCTCATGAACCTTGAATTCTTGCAATAGAACACGCTTGAGTATATTTTGTCATGATAATGTGCTTCAGTATTTTAAAGCATGCTGGAAAATTCTAATATGTAATTTGAATGAAATAAAACTGTTAATTAACGAAATGTTGTGCAAACCTACATTTGCTTCATTCTGATCTTCTTCATTCTATGCTCATCAAACTAGAGCTCCATTGCTTGTAGAATTAAATCATTGTAATTCTATAATTATAATTCTTAATTAATTAAATAAATAATTTTTATATTATCAATATCTGAGTTGAAAGGAGTGGCCTTTTTTGTTTGAAAACATTAAATGTAAGTTTTTACGTCCAACTGAGGCCGCAAGTGGTATCTGCTGCATGGAGTTACTTGGGGAGTAGCGATCCCACGGGTTACCACAGCTCAGTACTCCATGCACTTCATCAGAACAGTACACAATACACTTAAACTACATACATTCTACACTTTACAGATAAGGACAAAAACAGTAGACAAACTAGAATCTCCGTCCCTAGTTAATTGGCGAAAGCGAAAGGAGAAGGAAGGGATTAGTTCAGTGGTAGCACGCTGAACTAGCAACGCGGAGGCCCCGGGTTTGAATCCAGCATGCTACCCTTAGAGTTTTTTTCCTAGGAGCCTCTACAACTCATTGTCCGGTGATGGGCAGTGTTGTCTGTAGCTAGAGAATGCTGCTTGGAGGCCGGCTGTGCATTGGTGAGACTCCGGGGGGCACAATAGATCTTTCAGGTCGCAGTGCAATAAATCCCCTACAACAATCTACTATACATCCAACTTCATTACTTTGAAGTTTGATAACCTTCGATTCAAAGAAATTTCAAATAGAAAGTTAAAAAAAATCTGGTGTCAAATATTGACACGAATTTCTCGTAATGAAATTAATTTGGTTTTATAGATGTTGATGAAAATATTAGGCCTGGATTTTGAAATTTTTTTTTTTATTCACTTTGCTCTTAAGGCTCCTAGCCAATATTCTTAAATCCTTGAACTTAGGGCCTTCACCAATATTCTTAAAAACAATATTAATTCAGTTAATTCACGAATTCATTCAAAAATAAAAATAGAAATTAATAATTAAAAATTACACAGTTTACAAATGTTTAGTTAGTGTGATGGATGCAAGAAACATATAAATATATTAATTTATAAAAGAAATCAAAATTAAGAAAAAATGCAAGCTCGCTCGCAAAAAAGGTTCACGCAGGTATAAGAGAACAGTTATGGAAGAGTGAATTAACCCTTATGCCATTGTACTACCCCCTTCTCCTCACAGGGGAGGCACTAAACGAACAAAGAGAAGAGATTCTTTTAAAGACAGACTTGTTCTAAAAATCAACGTGGAAGCATCAGAGCTATACCAGTATCAAGTTATAAGAATTTATTATAAGTTTTATTTGTGATATTCAAAGTACTTAATTTCTCTAAGAGAATATATCCTTTTAAAAAAACAGTGTGATTTCTTGTTTATTACTAATACTTCATTCTCTTAAACTTACATACTTACAAGCCCTTTATTTTACAACACCGCTCGTGCTACTACAAATACACATCACACCATAACATTACATTAGGATTGCTATAAAAAATGTGATAGAGGTTATTCATGTGGACTTAATTGTGACTTATATGGATGGCGCTCTTTGCCTATAATAATTATTTTTCTGTGTAAATGTTTGTGTTAAACGCACTGATTTTATCAAGACATCCTGATGATGGGCAAACGCCTGAAACCGATCAGTCGATGACCACAAAATGAAGCAGGCTAACTTGGAAAATATTTCTGATGCTTGCCAGCCCTGCGGACTCCACTACAACAAGTAATAATACATTATTTATAAGGGGTAGTTTTACTTACCAAATTTTCGACAAAATCGCGGAATACTGAAAAAAAAAACTTTCTGTCAAGTCAATGCTTTCTGTTGAAGAAATTTGATCGAATTCTAAAGGAATACCATGTTAGTAAAAACGAAACGATAGTCTAACGTTAAAAATGTTATTCTTTTTGTTATTCAAGAGACTTCAAATCATGTATTTCCTGTGAAAACTCAACTTTCCACGATCGCTGTACTTTCCCCCCCCCCGAGCAGTGGTAAGAGAGAAAGTTAAGAAAAAGAGAAATCAAAACAGAACGCTTGAGAAATTAGTAGCACTAAGATATTATTATTGTTCTCTTTCAGTTTTGGATTGCTAACTAGTTAAATAGATATCAGAAAGCAGTAAGGAAATTTGGTCCTTTTTAGAGAGAGTACTCACTTAAGCTTCAGTTTCTTTATTAAATTCAGGTAATTTTTTTAATCGCTTGAGTGGTCTTCTTCAACAATAATTTTATTAATGTTTTGGATTAGATTTCAGAACAAAATTAATTTTTTCTCTCCTTGAGAGGATTCAATAGTTTACTTGAATTCTTTTACTCACTCACCATCATTATAAAGAAGAAGAAGTGTTAGGAATATCAAATTTTATAATTAAATTTCTTTGAAATGCAAGGTTTGCGATCTCAAGTATTTTTAGAGGATGGTCTAGATATCTGTGCGAATAGAATAACTAAATAAATAACTTAACTAACTAAATAGATAAAAAACTGAAAAGTCACAGTCGGAAGAACACCAGTTTTGATTAGTTTTTACTTTGCTTTTAGCCATTTTCTCCAATGATTCCGATGATATACTTTAAACTTTTTTTATATATTCAAGAAAACAATATCTAATATCACCACACTAAGTTATATGTCATTAAAATTTTATTAAAAGTAGTAAATTTGGTGGAAATTGGTCAGATAAAATTATGAGAGTACCATAGTCCTAAGGTATAAACTCGGTATGAAACAAGTCCAAATAAGTAAATATAATCAAATTACATACCCTAGAATGCCTATAGCATAAATCTGATACCAAGCTAGCACAGGTGAGAAGGGCAGGTTTCAGCAATTATTGAGCACCCAAATTTATGCACAAATTCTATTTACAATAGAGCAAAATTATTATATACAATATTTATAAACAATAAAATAAGAACAGCAATAGAAGAATAATATCAGAAAAATGAAAATATAAACTTCAAATACTTGTACAAGAAAATTATAACTAAGATACAACTTACAATCAAATACTATTTATAGGAGATGAAAATAAAGCTTGTAAGTGTGATGGATGCAAGGAACATAAAAATATATTAATTTGAAAAAATATCAAGAATATGTGACTATTCCCTTGCAAAAGGACATTTCAGGTAGAAGAGTACAGTTATTGGAAAAATTGATCAACCTTGATAGCATTGTACTACTCCTCAGAGGGGAGGAATTGAACGAACAAAGAGAAGACATTCTTTTCAAGCCAGATTTGTTGCAGACACCAAGGAGAACACATCAGAACTCTACCAGTTTTAAGTTATAACATAAGAGTCTATTCCAGTTAATTTCATTATACTTATATGCTTATTATTGTGATATTTTAAAGTAACTTAATTTCTCTTAGAGAATATATCTAGTTTAAATACAGTGTGATCTCTTTATTTATTACTAATACTTCTATCTCAAACATACATACAAGCCCTTTTACAAAACCGCTTACGCTACTATATCAACTCAACATCACACCATAACATTTCATTAATTTATTATCCATCAGATAATTTTATTGTTTTTCAATTAAATATTTCCCATGATTGAATTTTCTATTGAATTTTATTTTTAAATTTTTGTAATTGTACCACTGTACCTCAATCCCTTGTGAATTTTGAATTTATGAGTGTTCTTAATAGATCGCAAATTGTATAGATATTACGCGATAATACCCTTTCTGTTAGAGGAAATTTATCCAATTTCGCAGACGCCTTGAAAAATATAATCTTTTCCAAAGTAGTAATTCTCTTGTTTCCCAAAATGTATAAGATAAATGGACAAGATATGGGCATCGTCGCTGTTGTAGAATATTTACTTGCTCAGCAACAATTAGCAAATCCTCCACCCAGCCCTAACAATCAACCTAGCCACTTGAGAAATTTACAATTAATAAATAGTTTACCCACCTTTGATGGCGAAAATTCAGCCAGTGTGTCCGATTTCCTAGACCAAATTAGCCATTGTGCTAGCCTTTCTGGCTGGGACGACGCTGCGAAATTAGAAATACTAGCACTTAGGCTCTTAGGTTCTGCAAAAATATTTTATGATACGCAGGAAGTCGAATTACAACGCCATAACGTATCCTCTAATCTCAGAACGTCTTCTAACTAGATTTAGAAAAGAAAAAACCCCTCTAGTACTCTTACAACAGATGACTAATATTCAGTCTCTACCCACAGAGTCTCCTGAAACCTTCGCGGATAGAATTAGACACGTCCAGTCCGCCATTAGTTTAAAAACTCAAGCTAATCCACTCGAGGCCTTACATTCTATTTTGGACTAACTGGCCACCGATGCATTCCTGAAGTCACTTCCTCAACCACTCATAATGAGGTACGAACAAAGCTACCTCAAAAATTAGACGAAGCACTTTCCTATGCCAGTGCCCTAAAGGTAGGTTAGGCTTCGGAAACAAACCCCACAGTTTTCGCTGTCACCTCGAAAATTTCTAATCCTCGCACACCCCCTCTCCATGTCGTTTCTGCGGGCAAGTGAATTTCCACAGAGAATGCCCGCATCGAAATAAAAGTCAGTAGCCCGCATTAAAGCCAACTACCACTCGTAGAGCTTTTAATCTAACAAAGAACAGGCCGTGCCGCCATTGTTTCGGCCCACATTTTGACGTGGACTATACAAATGTTATACGAAAGGAATAGATACTCAACTTCGGATTCCTTATAATCCTGCTATCGCACATCCTTGCGCATCCTGCTCGCAAAAATAAACACACATAAAACTAAACTTAACTAAATCAAACAAACATTTAAACTAATAATGAATAGATGAATTCGCTACGTACACTAATATTACCACAACTACACACTGAGAACTATCACAATTATAACCTACGATCTAAGACTACACAAACTGAAAATATATATCTGCTTGCGAATGCGACAGTTATTTTTTTTTGTACAATGTACAATTAGGTTAACAATTTTTATTCTACACGATGAACACCAACTAACTGCACGTAATTCCAAAGGGAAATAACAAAAATATACACAAATATGCCTGCACATGCAGCAATTAATAAATTAGAATTACAAATATTATTTCAAGATGAACAAACTGGACTTATTCCAAACGGAAAACTCACAAACTGCACAAAATTTCCAAAGGGAAATAAAATAACTACATGAGATTTCCAAAAGGAAATAAACTAACACCACAGCACTTCCAAAGGGAAATTGACTAACAACGCAACATTTCCAAATGGAAATTGAAAATACACTTAATCACATAAAAACAAAACAAATCTCTAACTAAAATCTTAACACTTTATCTTAGTAATTAGCTCTCTTGTGTTTTAAAAACCTTATTCAACACTCTTCCTTCAATTTTTTTTTATTGTTATCACCACACTAATAGATTTTCATGGTGCTATGTATGCATACAATTTTTGAAATATTATGTCTAGTTTAATTATACTTATTCATTTAAATTTTACTGCTATTCATTTATTATTTATTTATTTATTACTAGACATTTTTCTATAATGTATCTATATGTTAAATCGTTTTTGAATTATTTAAGAATTTTTTGTTTATATAGAATCACTTCAAGAAAAACATATGCATTTTCGTTTATATAGAGTCATATTAACAAAAACACATATATGCATATAGAGTCACTTCAAGAATTCAAGAAATTACATGCATCCATCACTCAGAAGCCTATATTGATCGCCTTTTCAGTTACTTCTTCATCAGCAACAATCACCAGAGTAATGCTCAATCACAGCATTGGCTCGAGAAGAAGACGATCCATCACCAGAGCAACGCTCACACATTCAAGCAGCGTTTGCACCAGAAGAAGATGCCTGTAGTCTACTGTACACACGACTACCTTGCAAGGTTACACACACGCCTCTCACCATACCAGAGGATAACCTTCAAGCCTCTACAGCACTAAATTACCTCCCAAATTTTTCGTACCGAAAAATTTCTCCAGGAGTGGGTACGAGTGAATTTGAAAAAATCAAGAATATGTGACAATTCCCTTGCAAAAGGACATTTCAGGTAGAAGAGTACAGTTATTGGAAAAATTGATCAACCTTGATAGCATTGTACTAGGCGGTGCTGCTAGTGATGCAAGGACTATGTGTTGAATATTGACAAATAGAGAAGCGGAAACTGATTGAGGAGACCAGGACTCAGCAATTAATTGTTAAGCCGATGAAAGATGATGATAATAATTTGAGTTAGGGAAGGGAATGTGTAATAATTGAGTAAGGTTAGGGAAAGTGGTTAAGGTACTGGGCTCCCACGCGGAGGACCCGGGTTCGAGTCCAGCGGTGTTTCCCTTACATTTTTTCTTCCTAGGTGCCTCTACAGCTCACTGTACGAGAGAACACGGTCCGGAGGCTGGCAGCACACTGAGAAGGCTCCGAGCGCTAATGACCATAGATGTGGACACGCCTTAAATTAAAAAAAAAAATATTAATAATAATTTGAGTTTGTATTAAATTGGTTAACTAGAGTTCGACTTGATTGTGTAAGGGTGTTGTGAGGAGATGTAGGTTGTTGCTTGATGAGTGATAAATAACACCTTAAGATTTGGTTTAAGATATATAATTGTGATATATATGTATATGACTGACTGCCAAGGACTTTACACTAACTGAACTGAACTGACAGACTGACGTGGCTAAGAAGATATGAACGGAGCGATGTTAAACTGATGTGTAAATCAACAGAATTCTATCTGAATGATGTCTCATTGCCTATCTCTCATATATATATATATATATACTGGCCGAGCCTCTCCTCTCTTTGCGAGAGGGGCTGTTTCTCTCCGCTAGAGTGGATGAGTGGTGGGGGTTCACAACCCCTACAATTGGTTGATTTCTCCAATTAAACTTGGAATCCTAAGTGCACAAACTTGTGCTTATCACTTTTATTTCAACGTTTTTCCAGTGAATATGATTTAAAATGAATTCCCCTGGAGCTGGGGGACATTAGGTTTATTTGTAAATTGTACAAGCAGTAATTCTCGGTTTGATGCTAGCCATCTATCCTGAAGTCTACATTGTAAACTGATATATCCTAAATAAACGATTTCAGACCACTTATATTAATTAATTAAGGATAACTATATATTTTGTAACAATTCTAAGGCCAATGGAGAATTTGTTAATTGAATCTGTGTTAATTGCAACTAAAGAAATTCGTGTTTGACAACACTTAGAATTATTATTATTATTTTTAAAAGATTAAACATTATCAAAAATATATTTTAAATAATTTTTGCTGTTATAAAATAAAGAATGACAAATAGTCTGAAAAAGAAATTCCCAAAAATGGTGGGGGTAATCCGATTATGAAAGGAAGGAAGACAAATGACAATGTGAATATTTATAATGAAAATTGAAACAAAATGTTGACAGCAGTTCACTTCACGCCTTCACTTTCCTAAAATTCTTGTCGAGATAAAAACTTTTTCTGTTTTTCTTTCTTTTTTTTTTCATCATTCAAAACTTTAAACAATCTACAATGGAAGTTTCTCTGTTTTAAATATTCATGTTTAATTATTTTGTTTTATTTTCATCTGTACAATATTGTTTAATTTTAAACAGAATTTAAATAGACTGTTTTATTCAAACTTTATTAAATGTATTTAAAAATTAATTGGTTTTTACCTGATCTGGACACATTTATAAATTTTTCGTCTGTTATCCTTATTATGCTCTGAAAGTGGAATTAAATTTCCTAAATAAGGCTTTTAGAATATATAATGGAATTTTAGAATATATGTATGTGGTGTTGTGTGTGTGATTGAAGGAATTTAAAGGACGGTGTAGTGGAAGAAAGAAAAAAAAAAAATAGTTTTGAAAAATAGTTTAGAATATTTTATAGTTCGAAAAATAGAATTTTGTTAATATTTTAAATGTATCTTAGTGCAGTGAAAAGAGCCAGGTACTGTAATTTGGGGTCATTGCTATTAGGGAAACAAAGGCAGAAAAATCCGTTAAATTAATACAATACCACTTGGCCAACTGTTTTGTAAGAGAAGGCATTCTTTCGAACAGTCTGCATTCTGCTTTCAAAGCCAGAACACTTGCTTCAGGAATCGCTCTCTTAAACTCAGTGTCAGTGATAGTGATTTGCCTTTATTCTAAGTATACATCTGATTTATTAAGATATAATTGTGATATTGTAAAGTACTTAAATTTGCTTAGAGAATAATATATTTATTTTAAAAACAGTGGTTCTCTCTTAATTATTTCTTATTACTTCTCCCTTAAACACGTACACTTACAAGCCCCTTTACTAAACCGCTCGTCCTACACACTACCACTACTCTAAAAACACATCACACCAATCACATTTGAACGGATCCTTCTTGCCAACAGGTGCTACTTTGGCATAAAGTGACACCTGAAGAGTGACCTAATGACCTGAAGGAACACGAAGATCACTCCCTAAAAGACTCTAATTTGACCGGACGTGACTTACAGTTGGTAAACCTGGATCCTCTTTCAAAAAATGTGAGGAAGACTTATTGGTCTTCGAGCAGAAAGTTCTTTCTTTGTAGGATCTACGGAGCGGTCCCACCCAGAGGACAATTCAAAATAATATTAATTAGAATTACCAAAATTAAAATTAAAAAATAATATTAATAATAAAAATTCAATAATTAATTAATAAATAATAATTATTAATCAATAATTAATTATAATTAATAAATAAATAAATAATAATTATTAATGAATAATTCATTTATATTTATTAATAACAATAATTAAAATAATATTAATTAAAATTGCCAAAGATGACTGGAAGTGCTTCTTTGGTGAATAGGTTTTTCAGTTATAATGGAGTTGATGAGGAGAGAAATTAGGTTAGATTAACTAGACGAGATGTGAAGAACTATTATAAGTCTACACAAACTCCATTGGATTTGTAATGATTTTATAGAATAAAGGGTTAGAGTAGAGTTATGACACGATGTGATGTATATGGTTGAATCTGATAGATAGATGTCTAGATCTCTCACTGGCTTATATACAGGTTCTCCCCACTCTAGCCTGCTTAAGTCAGAGAGTATCAGAGAGAGAGTCTGTTTTCTCTCGGTCGGGCTTGTGTTCTCTCTCTTGCCGTTACACAGTTTTTTATGATTTTCTCCATAAAAATGCCGACGATTTTAAACACTAATAAGCATTGTATTATGATCGTTATTATTATTATTATTATTGTATTTATAATAGCCATATTTCGTAATGTCTCTTAAACATTTTGAGTTTATCTTTCGTAATTATAATAATTAAAGAATTACGCTTGACTTAATTCAAGTTTCAGATTTGGTTAATTTATAAACTGTTTCGATTTATTTTACACATTTATATATTTATTTCTATAGAACTAATTCCATATGGAAAGGTAAACCTGTAAACAGGTTTACTATAAATAACATTATTATAAATAAATAAATAAATGTATATCTGTAATATTATAATAAATATAATATTTATATCTGTACCTATTTTTATTTAAAAATACGAAATACAAAAATAATATGTATATTATCCAGGACTTGGCCATATAATCTCTAGTCTAATATATATCTATATTTATGAAAAGGCGGGGTTGTATTATAATACAAATATAAAGTAATAAAATATATTGACATAAAAAATTTATATTAAAAAAAAATGGCCATGTCCTGAAAAAAAATATTTCTTTTATTTCTGTTGTTGCACTCCCCCCACCCTCTCTCTATATATATTTTAATTATGTAAAAAGCTGTTAATATTTATGTTTCTATTTCATATTTTTAACTAAAAAAAAAAAGTAATAATAACTATACATATGTACTGATTATTTCGATATATATGTATATGTATATATAATAGCCAAAAATTTATTCTGGTACAAACATTTAGTTTCATTCGCCCGCCAATACTCCTGCGACTTCACTCTTTCCCCAAACAATATAACGTCCTGATATATCCTTCTTTCCGAACACCCTGCTCAGATAGAGGCTAGTCGTTTGGAGGAGGCTGTGAGTCGCGCCATCGCTTCTGATCGATTTCTTCTCCATAAGGTGCTAATTGCGGAGTATGCTGGGTATGTAACAGAACGTTTATTTAATGATTTTAAACTTAGAGATCTTGCTGGTTTTTAAAAAAATCAGGGGAGAACTATTTATATCTTAATTATAGGCCATGGTTAGTAAGGGATTCAGAAAACGAAAAGTGTTCTCTCTGCTCCTACAATACTCGTGAAGACTTATTTCATTTTTTCGGCGAGTGCCCTATTTTGGCAGAGCTTCGTCTCCTCCATTTTGGCAAATGCGATCTTTCTAGGTGAGAAATAGTGGACTTCCTTGTTTACCGCTGGTTGCGTACACTCGTCAAACGTGGAAAGTGAGGTCTAAGTGGATTTTGGACCTTCCGTAATATCACCTCTTTCCTTCTGGTCACCTTCCTTCAAATAGGATTTTTTGCTATTTACTATTATTATTATTATTATTTCTTGTAATTTCTCTTGCCAAACATAAAATTCCATTCTGTTCTGTTTTAGTTTAGTTCCTTTTGAATCATTTTTTTTGTTCTTATATTGTGCAACTCTTCTTTTTTGTATACAGCACAAGCTGCAGTAAATTCAAGCAGACGGCTGAATGCCATGCTTTTATACTATGTAAATATTTCATTATTGTAAAGAAAATTATTTAAATAAATCAATAATGTTATTATTAAAAATAAAAAATATATAGGGTGACCCATTTAAACGGCCACTTTTAAAATAACACTTAAACAAAGCAAGATATCTAAAAAGTGAACATAACTTTTGTTGAAGTATTTTCGTTCTAATTTATGATGGTGTTAAATGTTTTTTGATTTTTTTGCCGCCTTATGCCTGAAATCGGTGATTGAATGTGGCGATTTCCGTTTGACCCCCACTTTTTACTACTGTATTGAAAACTACTAAACAAATGAAGAAAAATATCGTTAATTTCACTTCAATATTTCAAACCGTTGTCCAGATATTCAACCATAAATATTAAATTTTCGTCGTTGTTTTTTCCTATTTCTCTGTTTCATAGACTAAAATTAAAAGCGGATTTTCTTATTAATTTCTAATAAATAAGAGAGTTCACATGCTGACAACGCTTAAAACCTATTTTAGAACTCAAGAAGAAACTTCAAAATCAGGTCAAAAAAATTATTAAAACAAAACAATATTCCATTTTATTTACAAAAATCTATAATCAGTCTCCCGATCCAGCGGTTACTGAACATCTCATTCACTTCTCTTCTTACCACTAAGTCATCTTGTTGGAACCACATTCTTGTTCTGACAATTCAATGATACATACCTCCAGCAACTGTTATAACTCTTGGCAAATAAAATTAGCGTATTTCAGACATATTTTAGTCATAGACAGATGTTCAGTAACCGCTGGATCGGGAGACAGGAACTGGTAAGCTGGCCTTCCAGATCGCCAGATTTACACCACACTTGATTTTTTTTCTTTGGGAATATCTCAAAGAAAAAAATGTATGCCAAGTACCAGCAACTCCAGAAGCACCTAGAGAAGACTTAATCCAAACCTGCTTAGCAATTTCGGCAGCCATAATACGATTAATCAACTTCATCTGTTGGGCCGAGGAGGTCATTTTGAATAAATATGAAATAATTTTTTTTTATAGATTTTTGTAAATAAGTCTGCATTCATAATCAATTATAAAATACAAAAATGATTGTGCTTATTTTAAAAATTAGAGGGGTGGAAATTTAAATGTGATGTTTCTGGTAAAAATAAGTTACCCAATCAACTGGCTTTTACGAGATTTCTTGGTGATAGCCTGCTTCTTTTTTGGGGTCATCGACCGGTTCCGACATCACCAGGAGGTTATGTTTATTTTGGGATTTTTTATATTATCACACTGTTTGGACACAAAACAACCTGATGGTGGGCGAACGCCCAAAACCGGTCGATGACCAGAAAATGAAGCACGTCATGATTTCTTTATATTTCTTTATTTATAATTTATTATTTTTTATTTTGTTTCAGTAAGAAACGAAGCCACTCTTTCACTTAGTAATAAGTACTTGTACAGACATTAATTAATACTTCTTTTTAACGAATCATTTATCTTGAATATAATCAATGTCAAGAATAAATGATTCTGTTTGGGGGTAATTAGATATATTTAATTCTTAATTCAAATTTAATTTAAAACGTTATAATATAAACAACCATATAAACAAATATGTACTTTAAATATTAAAAAATCTGATGTGAAACACTCACATGACTTTCTCTTACTGCGAAATGGCAAAGTTTCTTCACACTTACAATTCTAATTAGTGTTTAAAACCGTCGGCATTTTTATGGGGAAAAACCCTGAAAAACCTATTCATTCAGTTAAATCGCATTTTTGCTCAATCGAATCTCTTTGGAACTCGAGATTTCGGCAACATATTTAATTTTAAATTTTAACTAATATTAATTAGATGATAATATTGTGTAATAAACTGAAATAGCACTTTAGAGAAAACCGTAAGCCCCCACCAATCTCCCAAATGTGCTTTAAATGAATTTTCCCAGAGAAATGTTGCAAATAAATGTATAGCTCTTTGTATGTGTTGTTGATATTTCAAGTTTGAAGAAAACCGTTGGAGCCATTTTCAAGAAAATCATTCAGTAAAATGGCACTTCCGGCTGTTGGGTTTTGCCGGAAATCTTCGTGTCTGATACGGTGATAATATCTAAACGAAATACCAATACTGAGCTTCCTGCAACTTTTCATTTTTGAGATATTTTTTACATACACACACAGACATACAAACCACTTTTTTTGACTCAGTGGACCTCAAAACGTATATTTCCGGTGAAAACTCAATTTCGAAAATTTGGCACGATCGCAATACTTCCTTATCAGTAGTTAGAGGAAGTAAAATGGTATTACTTGTATGGAACACTTTGTTATAAAACACTCCATTGGCAAAGTCCACTGCAGGTTAAATATATATATAAAGCTAATATAAGAGAGTAACAATTTTATGTAATGTATAAAATACAACTTATTAGTTCTAAACAATATTAATTACTATCTTGTGAACCATAAAATATATATATATATATACATATTAATTATATTTTAATATTTAAAGATGAGCCCAGGGAGTGTGGGAGTCTCACAGACGTCTCACTATTGGTCGATCCTCAGTCTCTGGTGTAACAGTTTCGTGCATTATTAATTTTCTTTCCCTTCTTCTGTGTCGCCCCTGGTATATGATATTAATTATCAAAAACAACCTTAATAGCAAATTTTCTATATTAGCAGATAATTTTTTGAGCTACACTGGATTTCTAAAGAGACTTAAAAAAAAATAAAAAAAATATATAATATATTTATATATAATTTTTTTTAACTATTATAACATACATTTCAATGAAAATTAGACTGCGTCAATAAGCATTTATTATCGATTTGTTATTTGTGTTAACACAGTTGAAATTTTATCGATAAATACTTTAGCTTACTTGGTTTTGTTCTAATGATATACACATTGTTACATAATGTTAATGATATTGGAGATCGTAATTTGTCCAAGAGTTTATAGAATACAGTTGATTTATGTTTTTACTTCGATAAATTTTTCACGCAGAGCAAAATTAAATATTTTTATTCACCGTAAATATAATCTTGACCACCCTCCACTATTTAACAAGATTTGAAGAATTTTAGTGTTAATTTAATTACTTAATAATATTATTACATATTTACTAACATGAATTGTAGAAGTTATGTGGGTATTGAATGTGATTTATTATTGTTTATTTTTCTGTGGGGGGGGGGGGATTAGTATGAATAAGTTTTACATTAGCTGTGGTATCCATTCTTGGGGGTTTCATACAACTTACAATCTAGGTTTTACATATATATTTTTTTTTTTTTAAATTTAAGGCGCGTCAACATCTCTGGTCATTGGCGCCCGGAGCCTTCTCAGTGCACTGCTGGCATAAGGACAATGTTCTCTCGTTACAGACAACACGGTCCATCACACTTCAGTGAGCTGTAGGGGCACCTAGGAAGAAAAAAACTAAGGGAAGCACAGCTGGACTAGAACACGGGTCCTCCGCGTGGGAGTCCAATGTGCTAACCACTGAGCTAATCCATTCCGTTTTTACATATTACAATGTCTAGTTTTACAGCTTGTACAAATTTAAATTTAAACTAACTGACACATATCCAATACTCCTCTAAACTCATTTTTTTTTATTTAAATAAATATATACGTTTATGCCGCAAGCATTCCAAGTTGAAAGAATATCTTTGTGACCGATTTCGAGAAAATCCCAAAAAACTCAAAACCTATTATGTAAAGTCGCACTTCCGGTTAACCGATTTTCATCAAATTTGGAATGCCATCAATGCTTATAATATTGTAACGTTTTTCCCTCTAAACTAGCTACTGCAACTAGTTTTAAGTGGGTTCGTTTAGCTAAAATACTCTAAACTTCAATAAAGAAAACACCAATTTATTGTTATACACAATAAATTACAAAATACAACACTTAATAATTATGAATTCACAGTTTAAATCACATAAGTTCACTTTGTTCACTTTTTATACACATTCCACAAACGTACACTTAGTTTGAACAAGAAAGCTCTGCAAAACTCTCTGCGGTCCCACTATTTATACCGGTGGAGAATCTTCTCAATCCTTCCAGAAAGAGCTAGAGCGCGTCGTCAGCGCTTCCTAGCGGCCACTAAGAGAACTTGAAGTTTCTACTTCCTCTCCTAGATGGCACCACTGGCTGCGTTCCCATATGTATTAATACTTATTTAGGTTGAATATGTGGATCACTCATACAAATACAACAAAACCGACTCCACTTATACTAACCAGCTTACAAAGAACAACCACGAACCACAAAGTATAGACAAAACAATGGTCCTATTACACCAAGGTACAAAAGGAAGACGATTGGACATTCTAGAAAAAATAGAAATAAGCAAACACAAGACTATCCACAAAAACATTGGTTGAATGACCAAAAAAACTATAATTCAGACACACTCTTTAAGGTCATTCCCCACCTTATTACAAACATTATTACAAACATACCAACAACTAGTATACAACACATATCTATGCATATGTGTATACCGGGTGTAACAGCAACCTCTAGCAATAGTTCGGGATATAGTTTTTCATTTCATTTGGAACAAAAATTTCTAATAAACTATGGTCCGATTCGTTCGCCTTCAAAAGTTATTCTTCATTTTCTAAAATTTTCAATTTTCCTACTTTTTCTCATAAAATTGATTATATCTCAAAAAGTTTTTCACAAAAATAATATTCAATTACACCTTTGGAAAGAGCATTAAATTTCCTATAAGTAACAGAAGTTTTATTTTAATTTAATTAATTATAAGGTTTTTCAGTGACTTTAAACTCAACCCTACACGCTTCGACAGTTAAAAGCCACTTTTCAATAGTATTTTCTTATAAATTTCTTTAAGGCTAGCGTATGGTCCGGTTACAGAAAAAATATATACATTTCACCAGCTTTCCAACGATGATAAATATCATGGGTTTTCTTTCTTGTTTTGTTGAAGAAAATGCGAAATAAATTTAAAAACCAACAAAATTTAAATTGAGAACTGTTACAAAAATATCCTAAGATTAGTTAATATTGCCTCTGTTTTTTTCTGATAAACCAAATAAAAAAAATAAACAAATAAATCTCATAAATCAAAGTTTATTAATTGTTAAAATGATGAAGTTGAGAATGATAAAAAAAAAATCAAAAAATATGATTTAATTAACGAAAAAATCTTATCCATCTGTAAGAGGGTTAAAAATTTAAAAACACAAAAAAATTAAATAAAAACTTTTTACACAAAAGAAAAATTTAATTTAATTTAAAGAAAATGTTCAAAATGTTTATCCTCCGCGTAGACGAAATGTTTACTTCGTGACACTGACGAAACAGCATTTAGCACTTCACCGCGGTTGTTTTTAATTTCTTCCGCAGCTTCAAATATCCGGTACTCCAGCTCTTCCCGAGCATACTCAGTTGCAGCTTCCGACGCGCTGCCGTTACAAAAACCATAAATAAAAATCATATCTCGGTATATGTCAGAGAACTGTGGCATTTTGAATGTATGACCAGCTAAATCACGACTTAATGTTTCTGTTTATAAGAATTAGACGGATTTCTATCGTGAGATTACAATAAAAACGAATACATTTGATTTTTTCAAATATTTATTTTAACTCTTCTCCAATTTGCCGTTTGCTGTCAACCTTCTTACATGTCAATTTACTTACATAATTTCTTGTATTAACCCTGGTTGTATTTCATATTTATGTATTACTTGTACAAGCTTTTGTCTGTCCATTAACTTTATATCGCCTTTCTTCAAACTGTATCTATTCCTATTAGTACAGTATACTCCTGAAATAACTTATCCCCCCCCCCCCAATGTAAATAACTTGATAAGACACTGAGCATACTTTACAACACTATTAAAAATTTAGTTATGGAGTATTCTGCAAAACAGTAAACTATTTTTCTAATGTCTAGTTATAACTTACAATAATTTTATTTTGCCATTAATCACATACACATAGTAACATAACCTTAATCACATAGCCTTATAACCTCCCCACATAATTATACATATACAACCAACAAGTGTGAGTAACAAGTAACAGAAACATTACGTTGAAATGAACTCGCTACAGAAAACTTGGTTAATTTGCTCTGACGATGGATATTCACATATTCGCTAAACTAGGATCTCATATTCACATATCACTTCACATATTAGCAATAGAATCTCTTCTGCTAAACTAGGGATTAATATGACTTGGTCAAACTTCTTACTAAGTAATTGCATACCTATAAAAGCTAAGTTTCAGTTTTTTAAAACAGTTTGTCGATCGGTAGCTTGCTTCGGTGCTCAGGTTTGGGGGTTTCATAGTTATGATGCCTTAGAAAAGTTTCAAAGATTCTTTCTGAAGAAATTATTTGCCCTTCCCGCTTGCACCCCTAACTATATATGCTCGCCTTGGAAACTCCACTTGAATCTATGCAGTGTTTTTCCCTTAAGTTCTTCTAAAATATTGTATTAAAATTCTATCTCAGGAAGACCACCGGTTACCTAAAATACTTGCTACTCAAATAATACAAAAAAAAATCTTCTGGTTTAAACATTTAGTTTCGCTAGTCCGCCTTCACTCCTGCACGGTCACACCATCATTAGATAGCCTTCCTTCTTGGCGTACTTTACTCCTCGAGCTTCCATCCAAGATTGAGTCGGACATTCGTGAAGAGGCTGTAAGACGGGCTACTTCTACTGATCGTTTTCTTCTTTACAGAGTGCTAATAGCAGAATATCCCAATTTTATAACGGAGAGTCTATTTGATATCCTAAAGCTTAAAGATCTCCGCTCGTTTTTCAAAATTAGAGGAGAACTTCTTTTTCTAAATTTTAGGCCATGGGTGGATAGAGAGGTAATAACTGAAAAATGTTCCCTTTGCTCGTATGATGTTCGCGAGGATTTATATCATTTCCTTGGGGAATGTCCTATCCTCGTGGAGCTTCGGCTACTCCATTTCGGCAAATCCTTTCTCTCCAGGCTGGAGTTAATTCAATTTTTAACCGGTCAAACATCCTGTTTACCACTGATTCGTTACTCTCGCCATGCCTGTCAAATCAGACTTGAATGGTTAGCGGATTCGACTTAGTAATATCTATGCTGGTTACCTTGGCTATATTTTTCTTTTTATAATTGTAATATGTAAATTTTTCCTAAGTATTTTATACATTGTATTTTATCTTTATTACGTTTTTTTAGTTTATATTTAGTTTGTTTTTATTATTATTTTGTTTTCATCAAGAGATTTGGTATTCTTTATCGGTATTTATTTTAGTTTTTCTTTGAAAATGCCTACTAATGGTTTTTCTTTTTTTAACGTACTGTATATATTATTTGCCTATTGTATTATATTTATTATTTTCTTACTGTACTACATTATCCATACATACATTACATATATATATTTACTTTTCTTAAGCTCTGTTATACTTATATTACGCACTATATTAACTCGTTAATAATAACTTTAAATTTTATTTGCAGTAAACTCAAGCAGACGGCTTATGCCATGCTTTTAATACTTTGTCATTTCTTTATTTTTTTTGTATTTTTTTCCTAATAAAGTATTATTATTATTATTATTTACGATGGATGAAAATCCGAAACCGGTCAGGAAGAACATAAATATGCATGCTACGACGGATAAAATACCAGAACTTATTTAGGTGTTAATACCATATTTTATATCGTAGTACTTTAAAGGAAATCATAACACCACTGTACCCCACAAAACCCGCCAAAAAATAGAATTTTTTCGGAAAAATGTTTCAAATAAAAGTGATAGGTATTTATGTGTGTGTGTGTGGATAATACACGAAGTTTAAAGAAAATCGTTGGAGCCATTTTTTGAGAAAATCATGAAAAACTGAAAAAAAAAAAAAATTCAGTAAAGTGGCACTTTCGATCGATAGTTTTGTTGCCCGTAATCTTCGTGTCTGATGCGGTCGGTGGTAGTAGTATCTAAACGGAATACCAAGTTTGAGGTTCCTAAAACATTTCCCAAGTACCCCAAAGTAATTCCCAAGAGTACCTCAAAACATGCATTTCCCGTGAAAAATCATTTTTTGAAAATTTGGCAACATTTCCTCTTACTAGATTTGAGAGAAAGTAATGATACAATACTCTTCGTCCCAGTATCAATTAATTTAATTATTAAGTTGAAAAATAAATTGTAAAACTCTAGAAATCTATATAAACTAATGAGGTTGAAAAAAAAAAAGGAGTGGAATGATAGTGAAATGTGATTGGTGTGTGTGTATTTGTGGTAGTAATAGTTTGTGGCGTGAGCGGTTTAGTAAAGGGCTTGTGTGTATGTCCAAAGAGAAGAGAAGTAATAAGAAATAATTAAGAAAACACTGGTTAGATTAAATTAAATATATTCTCTAAATGAATTTAAATGCTTTATAATATCACAACTATTATGTTTATATATTAATTATTTATCTAGAATAAATGCTAAACTCTATAATTGGCTCTGAATTTAAGATAGCGATTCCAGAAGCAAGTGTTTTGGTAGAATGTCTGTTTCAGACTGTCTTGAAAGAATGCCTTCTAATTGTTAGTTCAAATCTTTTCAAATAATGGTGGTATGTCTGGAGGGAGTGTATTGTGTTACCCTAACTGTTTCTTACCCTTTGTCTCTTGGTTTGCAGTGACCTAAATTATAGTACCTGCCTCTTTCCCCTTCAGTAAAATACACTATTTGATCTAGCTAAAATTCACAAAATTATTTCATTAAACTATTTTCAAAATTCTTATTTTCTTTCATTTCTTTCTTCCCCTACAGCAGAAACTTTTTCCGAAAAACTGATAGGGCAATACGAATCAAAGATAGAACATTTCGCAACAAAATGAAATTGTCCTTTGTGGTTGAGGTTCGGCAGTTCTTTCATTGTTATTACCCAACATATACTAGCAAATCTGAACGCTTAAACTTATGATTAAAAAGCTCGTAAACCGATGAGTGCTTGCACCTTTGAACAAAACTTAGCCGGGAAAAGGTGTAGAAATAGCTAACTTTGTTTGACTTCTTTATAGATTGAAATGATAAAAACTATTGTTTCTGTTAAGATGATTTACTTGACCAATTCTCATTATTATTTTCAGATAAATTAAATATAATTTTTATGATTAAATTTGTGTAGTTAGATTTTAATTAATATATGTTGGCGCTTCATTAATATTGATTAAAATTTATTTTCTGCATTTTTATCAGAATATTTCTCTTCAGTTTTTTTTAGATTTCCAGATTTATTAGAATGTTTTCTTGTCTAATATTGAATAAAATATATATATTAATTTAGTAAAGGGAAATTCAGATTTATGTTCAATTAATTTCTAGTTATTTGGAATATGTTGCAGCAATGTATCTCAGCCGGTTTAAATAAGAATAAATAGTTATTCTCAACGAATGAATCTGAGTTGAAAAATGAAAACAGAAGAATTTTGGTTCCAAATAATATCGAATTTATTTTCATTTTCTGTTATTCCAATTTACTTTCTTTTACTCCTTAAAGAGGCGGTATTATGATCGTATCAATTGTACATGTTTTGTGGTCTTTTGAGTACAAAATATATTTTTTAGCGAATGGTGTATGTGTGTGTGTTGTGTGTATGAACAAAATATCTCAAAAAAAAAAGAAAAATCACAGGAAGCTCATACATGATATTCCGTTTAGGTGCTATCCCGATCGTCGCAACTGGGATGAAAAGTTTTGGACAAAATCTATCAACTGCAAGAACGACTTTACTTAATTGTTTTTTTTCTTTTTCCAGTTTCTCCCAAACAGTTCCAACGGTTTCTTTAACTTTCGTATCCTACTCATACATGAATACGTATCACTTTCATTTGAAACATTTCTCTGGAAAAATTGATTTGTAAGGTTTTCTAAGGGAAAAGAAGCTTTAAGGTTACCTTTGAAGTACCACCTTAATACTATGTTATAGTTCTACTATTTGTACGTATAATATTAATAAACATTGGAATCATTTTGCTAGAATTACAAATTTGAATCTGGGATACAATTGTTTATACATAGTGTTAATGAAAACATTAGCTTGAAGTCAGCTCTTATAATTGGTTTGAGAAGTAGAGAAATTCGGTTAGATAGATAAATGAACTAGAAGTAAAGCTGAACACTGTATAATAGAAAAATAGCATAAGCTGCCTGGATTTTACATTAAAATATAGAAAATGGTAGTGAGAGATTTAGGGTGAGAAAGAAAAAGGTTATAGACGCGCTGTGACTGCTGTGTGAACTCTGCTACAAGACTCTCGGTAGACTCCTCCCGTAGCTGTATTTAAACAGTTTCTTCCACTCTAGTCTGGCCTAAGCTAAAAAATGATCCTGTCTAATTTTATGTGTGTGTCTCTCCCTCTCTCTCTGCTATGGATCTCTCTCTTTGGATCCCATTACAGCTCTCTTCACGAATTTGATAACTTTATTCTGATGATGGATGAAAGAAACTGGTCGTCAGGAACAATAAAAATATGCATGCTACTACGGATAAAGTCCCAGATGTTAACCAGCATTGCGGACCTATCCGCGTGTTTAGTAAATTTAGGACTTTAGATGATAATGTGTCATATTTAGATGATAATCCTATATCTTATAAGTCATTATTATTATTATTATTATTATTATTATTATTATGGCACTACTGTTCTAAATGACCCGGGCCTCATCCACAAGCTTCTGCCATACATCCCTGTCTTTGGCCTTCATTCTCCACCGCCTACCACTCATTGAGGTGAGGTCATCTTGGAGATCGTCCAGCCAACGCAAGCGAGGTCTTCCTCTCCGGCGACCACCACCGGGTCGACCATAGAGGAGCCTTTTGGGCAGTCTAGTCTCCTCCATTCTCTCCACATGACCTAACCAGCGGAGACGACCTTTCTTTATAAAGGTCACGATGTCTTCATCCTTGTACAGCTGGTACAATTCTTCATTTTTCCTAATCTTCCACTGGCCGTTCACAAAGCATGGGTCAAATATCTTTCTTAGGACCTTTCTTTCTCACACCCCAAGCAACCTTTCGCTCTCTTAGACAGTACCCATGTCTCACTAGCATACGTTACAACTGGTCTTATTTTAGTTCTATATATTAGAACCTTGGCGTCACATGATAAAACTCTAAAGTGAACAGCCTTCGCTAATGCAAATAAGCATCTGTTGCCAGCAGCTATTTGTGCTTTAATTTCGGCTTCTATTTCATTTCTGTTCATCACATCCACTCCCAGGTATTTGAAATTATCTCCAGTTAAGAACTCATGACATTAATTTTCACCTTCCCAGGCATCGCAGCTCGCTTCCTGGATGATCTCTTGTAAATAGTTTTTTCTTCGTTGACTCTCAAGCCAAGAGCAATAGCCTTTCTTTCAAATTCCTCCAGGGCCCCTTCCAATGCTGCTATAGTGCGCCCAGTCATGAGTACCTCGTCTGCATACGCGAGGTGTTGAGTCAGTCTATTATAAACAGTACCTTTAGGGTTGGTCCTTATTGCTCTTACTGCCCATTCCACTGCCAGATTAAAAAATGCTGGGTCTCCCTGCCTCAAACCATTAGTGACAGAGAAACTATCGGAGAGGACGTTTTGTACTATCACCCGCCATTTTGTTTCTTTCAAAATCATTTCTGCCAGGGCTATCAACTTGATTGGGATTCCCAAACCTCTCTGGCATTTCATTCTGCAAAGAATCATAGGCTTGCTTGAAATCAACGAAAACATTATGCAGGTCTATGTTATATTCATATGCTTTTTCAAACATCTGCCTTATTAAAAATATAAGGTCTGTAGTTGTTCGGTTCTTTCTAAAACCGCACTGGTATTCTCCGATCGTTTTTTCACACCATACAGTTAATCTGTTATTTATTGCTATAGAAAGAACCTTATACAGCGTCGGCAGCAGTGCTATTCCTCTGTAATTTGCACAATTTAGCTTGTCACCCTTCTTATATATCGGACAGAGAATCGCCGAATTACACTCCTCTGGCATTTCTTCATGCATCCAGATCTGTTGAATGAGGTCATGTATGAATTCTATGAGCCTGTCTCTACCATAGTTCAGTAATTCCACCGGGATCTCATCAGCTCCTGTTGACTTATTGTTCTTAAGCGCTTGGATTAAGATCTCATAAGTCATGGTGAATAATAATAATAATAATAAAAAAAAAAATATAATGGCTGGACATTTCGTCAAAGTTTTTAAACCTGTGATCTTTTAATTGTGGAAATTCGATTCAGGAGTTTGCAAAGTTTGACAAATACAATAAGCTAAGGGTACAAACATGTGGACATAAATGTCTTTTAAATCCTTGTTCATGGAAATACACAAGATTTCGCATAGAACTTTTATAACTATCATTAGGCAAATAATTAATAATTATTGATCAACTCAAAGTCTCACAATCAATTACTATATAGATGTGAATATATTGAAATGAAAAACAAATATAATGTTTTAAAATATTTTATAAACTTTCAACATTAGGAAAATCATTTCCCTAATGTAACATAACATATGGTCTGTTTTAATGAGGGAAATTTTATTAGTATACCAATATTCCTCGATATAGCAACGTGGCAGCCCTGAACTTATATTTAATGAAAATGTTTTCTATTTGACTAATATAGGAAAAATCATTCATGCGTTATGTTTCAGTTGGGAAATTGTGCCTATATTCCATCGCTACTGACCTTCTGTTAATTATATATATATACACTAGGTCTGTTTGTACTTGGTGCATACGCTGTTGCAGTTAAAATAAAATGTAATTTCATTCATGGAAAACACTATGCACATAATTTATGTAATATTCATATTTTCTAGTTAATATATATAATAATAGTATTTGATTAGTCTTGCATAACATTATTAATATAAATCCTCATTATTAATGTATGCTTCAATTACATTGAAACGAGCTTGGAGAAAATATGCGAGTTACAACGAATTAGGCGAGTGGGAATTAAACAAGTTAAAAGAAGTTTCATACCTTAATATATTTAAACTTGCAACATGTTGTTTTACAATTATTATTAATTGTTTCTTTCCAATTATTAAGTACATTTATTTAAAAGAAGTAGAATAATAATTTTCTTTTATATGTGGATTGATCCGCAATGGTGGATAAAATGTGGGAATTTATCATGGCATGGATATTTGTAATGTTCTTGACCAGTTTCGGATTTTTATACATCGTCAAAGTAAAATTATCAAATCCGTATAGATAGTTGACTTCACAACCTAATGTTTCTGTTACACACTAGATTGTAGATTATTGTTGGGGATTATTGCACTGCGATCTGAAAGATCTATTGTGCCCCCCCCCCGGAACACTTCTCCAATGCACAGCCGGCTACCAAGCAGTGTTCTCTAGCTACAGACAACACTGCCCATCACTGGACAGTGAGAGTTGTAGAGGCTCCTAGGAAGAGAAAATGTAAGGGCAGCATGCTGGTTTCGAACCCGGGACCTCCGCGTTGCTAGTTCAGCGCGCTATCTCTGAGCTAATCCCTCCCTTCTCTTTTGCCTTTCGCCAGTCAACTAGGGACCCGTGGGGTCGCTACTCCTCAAGTAACTGCATGCAACAGATACACCTTGCGGGCAATGTTTCTGTTACACCCTACATGTTGATTGTATGTAGGTACAGGTAGGTTATAATAAGGTTATGCTACTATTGTGTGTGTGTCTGAGTGTTTAATAACATAATGGAATTATTATAAATTACGATTCAACATTAGAAAATAGTGTATAATTAAATAGCGTATTTTGAAGAATATATTATTATAACTAAATATTCATAGTTGTGTTAAATATGCTCAGTGTTTTGTCAAGGCTTTTTTATAAGATGGGGGGTAAGGAAATTTTAAGAATACATTATACAAATAGTTTGAAGAAAGGGAATGCATAAAGTAAACTCTCTACACCAATGATTCTCAACCGCTGGTCCTGCCGACCGGTGGGGGTCCGCGGAAAAATTTGACCTGTCCAGGAAGATTTTTACCTTTTCCCCTTAAAATAAAAAATTCCTTATTCAAATAATAATAATAATAATAATAATAAAATTTTTGTACGATATTTTTTACGTTAATGACATAATTTCATCCATAAACATTGTCTTGAAAGGTTGGTAACACTGCATTGTGCTCACATTTGTTACGTTTTTTTTTTTTTTTTTTTTTTTTTTTTTTTTTTACTCGACGGAGTCCCGGAGTCCTCCAATCCATCTCTATACGAGAAAGCAATTAGTACCCTTCGCAATAACATATTTATGTGAAGCGGAATTTTCATCTATGACTGTGATAACAAATAAATTTAGAAATCTGCTTTCGGTTGTTTCACCACTCCCTTACTTCGTTGACTAATTTAAAACCCAAATATTGAAAAGTTAATTGAAGAAGAGCAGCAGCAATCTTCTCCATTAACATTATATGCCTAATAATCAAAAATTATAGATATTTAATGTTGTAGTAATCAGAGGACCGAATTTTTTGTTTTGAGCACAAAATATGCAATGATTTTTTATATTTTATAATTTTTATTTTATTTTTTATAATTTTCTGGGATTTTTCTCAAACGATTATTTACTTAAATATTATAATAATTACAATAATTACTTATCTTTACAATAAATATTATTGTAAGTAAATGGTAATAAAAATGTAACAATTAATTTATATAGTAGTTTGTTAATAAAGATTTTTTGTTAAAAAAAAAAAAACATCGGTCCGCAAAATTTTTTTCACAAATTTTACCGGTCCGAGGGCCAAGAAAGGTTGAGAAATGCTGTGTCTACATGAACATGATAACTGACGCTGGATGAAAACCCGAAACCGGCCAGAAATATCACAAATATAATGCTATGATGGATAAAATACCAAATGAAAGATTCAAATTGGAAAAAAAAACAACATAATTACCAGTTTGAAATCGAAGTTTTGCTTTAGGTGATCTAAAAGCAACTAAGAGTCCAAATTATTATTTTAAATAGTTATTAGAGTGAGGGATATGTGAGTTGGGATGGCCAATCCTTCTCAATCCTTCTGTTTTCTAAAACAGTCGATCAATCATCCTTACAGTAAACCAACTATCAGTTTGGGGCTCACCTTATCTCAAAATATTCCGTAGGCTAAAGAGTTTAGCTTATCCGTCAACTCTTATTATAAATTACTGCAGCACAATATCTTCATTTTCTCTTATTCCGAGTAAGTGGAAATAATCTGATCCTATCAAATTTTTTAACCGGAATACTTGAATTGAGTATTTACCGGAAATATTTGTTTTTTGAGGCCCCTCCATTAAGAAAAAAAAAAAAAATCTGGCGTGAATACTTTCTATTACTTCAATTAATACAATTTAATATTTAATTTAATATAAGTTTTTTTGTCCTTTAACTACGCTCCTCCTACTCCACCATATTCCCAAACCAAGCTGGGGTTCCCCAAGGAATTGCCCTCGCACCTCTCAAATATCTAAAGCTAAAGATCTTGTCTATGCATCCCGAGACCACAAAACCCACAGACATTGCTTGCATAACTGATTTAAAAAATGTAGAATCAAAGTCCACACTCCAAATGCAGTATTATATAGCTTCTACTACTGTGTAACTACTTTAACTTTAAATTTGCCCTTTAACAACCCAAACACGTGTTTTCCCAACCATCTGGCCACATCCCTTGACCTAGTTTAGGAGTTTAGTTTTTTAAAAATACGTCCCAGTTAGTGTGAAACTAAGTTTGCTCTGTGCGAGTCTGTGTTGTCACACTGTCTAAAAACGCATCCTGAAGATGGGCGAACGCCCGAAACCGGTCGATGACCACAAAATGAAGCAGGCTACCACGGAAATGTCTTCTGATGCTTTCCAGCTCTGCGGAACCAACCACCACAATAAATAAGTTTTTTTGTTTTCAAATGTAAGTTTAGAATGTCGATCAAGCAGTCTAGAATGAAGTTTAAATCGTCTGTTTAATTCCTGTTTCTTCAGTCTAATTTGAGGATTCCAAGATAGTGTGGTTTGTCAAAGTATAAACCGAGATAGAGAACTCGGTCTACCGTTGGAATTACGGTCCTATTCAGAAGCATAGATGAAAGGGTGATGCGTCTAAGACTGAAGTATACATTAGTGCATTTGGAGTGTGGACTTTGATTCTACATTTTTTAAATCAGTTAAGCAAGGAATGTCTGTGGGTTTTGTGGTCTCGGGATGCATAGACAGGATTTTAGCTTTAGATATTGGAGAGGTGCGAGGGCAATAAACCCCAGCTTGGGTGGAGTAGGAGGAGCGTTAGCGGACCCAATAAGATCGGTTATTTAGAAAGGATTTCCTTTTTGTCCAAAAAATACTGTCCAAAAATACTGAGTACCTATAATTAGTGAAGAACGATGGGTTGAGTACCACCGGAAATTGTATACGGAGAGTAGAGATGGATTTAAGGATAAAATGGAAGCGTTGGCGGAGAGGGAGGTGCCACATTTGTGGAAGAGGAAATATGGCAGGCATTAAATAGTGCAAAAAATGGGGGACGGGTGTTGGTGTAGTGGTTATGAGTGTGGACTTGTAAGTGGGAGGACCCCAGTTCGAGTCCAGCATATAAATGCTAAATTTTATATTTGTTTAAAAATTGTTAATAGTAAAGTTGGTGCTTCCGCCCCCGTCCACGACACCTAATTTGGTAGTTGGACGTTAAGCCCGCCTGAAAAAATAGGCATTACATAGTGCAAAAAATGGAAAATCTTCTGTCATGGGAGGCATAGCAGTGGAACTTCTGAAAGCGGTGGGGGGTTGGGGTCCAGCAGTCAGTAAAAGCTTTAAAAAACTTATTTAATTCAATCCTGAGAGGTGATACTATCCCGGATGTCTCCTATATATAAAAAAGGTGATAAAAGCTTATGTGAAAATTACAGAGGGATATGTGTACAGAGCAGCATTACAAGATTGTTAGGAAGAGATCTTAAAAACAGATTAGAGGGAATATATAAAACCCCCGAAGAACAAAGTGGCTTCACGTATGGGAAATCATGTATTGACAATATATTTGTTATGAGGCAACTAATAGAAAAATGCAGAGAAAGGAAAAATGAGTTGTACTTGGCCTTTATCGATTAAAAAAAGGCATACCATGAAGTTCCCAGAGAAAGCATGTGGAGAGCTCTGCGAGAAGGGAGCCTCATTAGAGCTATACAGATAATGGATGAAGGGATTAAGTATAAGGTAAAACAAGGAACAAACTTATCAAAAATGTTTGAAAGCTCTAAGCGATTGAAACAAGGATGCTGTCTGTCCCCCACTTCATTCAAAATATATTTGGAGAGGGTAATGAAGGACTGGTTAAAGAAATGTAAAGGTATGGGTCTACCAATAGGTAGCGATCATTTTTGTACCTTGTTTTTTGCAGATGATCAGGTGGTAGTGGCCCAGGATAGGGAAGATATGGAGTTAATGATGAGGAAATTGAAGGAATGCTACACAGCTTGGGGGGATGAGGATAAATAAAAAAAAAACGGAATATATGGCCATAGAAGAGAATGAGGATGAGGGTTTTCTATGTTGAAGAGGATAAATGCAGGAAGGTGAAATCCTACAAATATTTGGGATCTATTTTGGATGAGGCGGGAGGATGTGAAGAAGAGATGCTGGAAAGAAGTAAACAGGCCCGCAAGGCAACAAGAATGCTTCATCCGGTGCTGTGGGGCAAAACTCTTTCAAGAGAAAATAAAAGAAGAATTTTTTATTCCATTATTAAAGGAATCCTCACGTTGGAGCTGAAACCTGGACCACTACTCCGTGCGAAGATGAACGTGATATAGATGGACCACTGGAGACGATGTGTTCAGAAAACCAGAATGGATAAGGTAAGGAATATAGAGATAAGGAAGAAAATGGAAATAAATGAAGCAGTTGAGGAAAGAATAAATAAAAGGAAGTTGGTGTGGTATGAAGGATGCCTTCGGAAAGATGACCAGAGAGGATTAGAGAATGCCTCAGAGCGGCAAGAAGATGGGAGGAGGAGAAGGCCAGTAGGGGTCTGAGTGATGGAGATTGGAGAGACAGGAAGAGATGGAGAGAGGAAGTGACCTGACGGCAACCCAAATGAAGGGAGACGCCAGTTAAGTAAGTAAGTAAGTAGAAAGGATTTGAGGATTAGGTAATAAGAGAAGGAAAGGATACCCTTGTTCTCCCACAGCAAGCCAGGGTCTTAAACACTTGAGCGTTATCCATGAACGTAAACAGAAAGAAAAGATCTAAAAGAGTTTATAATTTTTATTAAACAGTTTAACGAAAAGTAAAATGCATTATATTAGAAATATAATATACTGCAATAGAAGAAATAAAAAAGTTTAGGTTGAAGTTTCTATATTTTTACGTTTTCAGTTTCTAATTTAATACGATTATGAAAAACACTTTCACTAATCACGTTTCAGTTCCTTCAATATTGAGGGCTAATGTTTTTATTAAATGTTTTTTCAAAAAGGGGGGGGGGGGGAAGGAAAATTATTAATAAAATACACTACTTTCTTTAAACTAAAGTTGTATAGACAAATCAAAATGTTTATGTAGATTATAAACACGAATATATGGAGTTGGAAGAGAAAAAAAAAAAAAAAAAAAACCATAATAGTTCATGTGCCTTTCCATGGTCCCTAGGGCGTCAGTTTTCTGTAATACTGAAAGTTTGTTCACGAGAAAGGTTATGTTCTAGGTGAATTTATGTGCTTTCATACCGTAACTTTTGAATCAGTTTTAAAAGAACCCACCAACCAATATGATATAAATTAACAGAATGGTAGATTTATTATTTTGAATATATTAAAAAAAACAATAATAATAAAATAAAAAATTTTATAAATAATTTTTACTTTTCTTATGACGTAAGAGATATTATAGCAATTTTTTTACAAATTTTCGAAATTGAGTTTTCATAAAAAAAAACATGTTTTGAAGTCCCCTAAGTGCGAAAAATATATTTTTATCGCACTAGTGACCATTTAACATTCCCAATAACATTTGAAATCTAATGTAATAGATTCCTCAGAACCGTATAAAATAATTATTTCCGGATACAATGTTTCAAATAAAAGATATCCGCTTATTATGTGCCCAGTTAACATTCCAAGTTTGAAGTAAATTGTTCTAGTCTTGACGAGAAAAAAAAAAAAAAAAACAAAAAAAGAAAAATTAAAAACCCAATTTTGTAAAGTAAACCATAAATTGGTTTTCAAATCGTTAGGCTTTAAAATTATAATGAGATGTTTTATATGGTAAAAACCCAACAAAACGTATACGGTATACAAACTTCAATGTACTCATATTACATCCAACTGCAATGCTTGCTACATAGGTGAATCCAAACGGTCATTATTAACCAAAAAAATATTGACAGCACTGCTCTCTCTCTCTCTCTAAACATGTTCTGACTTTTAATCATAACATCGATTTTAATAACCCTACAATTTTAACTACCTACCCCCAACCATTCAAAATGTCTTCTATCAGAATCCTTACAAATTCACCAACTTAAAATCATCCGAACTCTAGCAACTTAAAAAATCTGGTGTGAAACATTCACACAACTTTCTCTTACTCTTATTCTCAAAATTATAATTGACAAAGGTTATAGTTTGTGTACCAAATTTAACGAAATTCGTCGAAAACTGAAAAAAGTGTTCAGTAAAAGCGCACTTCCGGTTTACTAATTTTCTTAAAACTTGGAATTTTGGCCATCCATTTAGTTCTAATTATTACTATTTGGATGATATAATTGTTTAATCAACTATCATACCACTTTAGAGGAAGCTGTAACCTCACCCCTCCCCTGAAAGTGCCCTTAAATGAATTTCCTCAGAGAAATGTATAAAATAAAAGAGTAGATCATTGCATGTTTAGTTTATATTCGAAGTTTCAAAAAAATCGTCGGAGCCATTTTTGAGAAAATCGCGAGAAAGTGAAAAAAATCATTTAGTAAGGTGTTAAAACAAACGTACATCCGGTTATCCGATTTTTTCAAATTCGGAATTACAACAACGTACTTAATTCTAATTAACATTATTTAGATGACAGAATTGTCTAATAAACTAAAATAGCAATTAAGGTGAAACCTAGCCCCACCCCTCCCCCAGAAGTGCCCTTAAATGAATTTTCCCAGAAAAATGTTTTCAAATAAAAGTGTAGCTTTAGTATGTGTGTTTTATATACCAAGTTGAAGAAAATCGTTGGAGCCCATTTTTGAGAAAATTGCAAAAACGTAAAAAAAAAATCTAGTAATGTGGTACTCCGGTTGAGGATTTTGACAGATGACCCACTGTCGGATCCCATGGTGATACTCAAATGGAATATCAAGTTTGAACTTTCTACGATTTTTCGTTTTTGAGCTATGCTGTTCACATACATACACACACACAGATCATTTGCTAAGTACCACTTTTTTGGACTCAGGGGATCTCAAAACGGATATTTCCGGTGAAAACTCAATATCGAAAATTTGACACGATTACAATACTTCCTCTCACTAGGAGGAGTAAGAGAAAGTAAAAAAAAAAAAAAAGCAATCATAACTTCAACTTATAATAATATTTTTCTAACGCTAAACAAAGGCACTCACCAGTAATTTGTTCTTTTAAATTTGAAATTGCCGCGCCACACTAACCCTATTTTTACTTTCTCTTACTCCTAGTAATCGTGTCAAAATTTCGATATCGAGTTATCACCGGAAATATTCGTTTTGAGGTCCCCTGAGTCCAAAAAAGTGGTTTTTAGCAAATGGTCTGTGTGTGTGTGTGTTTTTTTTTTTTTTTTTTTTAATTCCTTTATTTTCAACATGCTCCACAAAAGTATTACATGTTATAAAATTTTTACATATAATATTCATTAGGACAAAATCATGTTTTTTTTTTTGTTTTTTTTAACGAACAATAATAGTGCTTAAATAAAATTATTATAACATTATTATCCTCAACTTATGTAAATTTAATTGTACAGTAACTGATTATATATTTTCATAATTTTATTAAACCGCAACTATTTTTACAAATCACATACAGTTTATTATATATTATTGACAAATATAAATAACTTTAACAAAATTAAGTCTTAAAACTTTAAAATTAATTCAATTTAATTAATTAAATGATTAGAGTAATTAAAAGTATACATATACATGCACCACTAACATATATACACCTTTACACATATTTATATAACGCATAAAAACATTACACACGCGCATATTATGTAAATACATTGTAATTATCATTATTATTACCATTTAAAGTATTTCAAAATCAAAATCTGAAATAAACTTTACAAACCAATGAATAAGTTTACTATTAAGCAACTCCACCTTCGCAACTGACCAGGAGTATCCAAGAGTAACAACTTTCTGAATAAGTGGGGCTCTAATATTTTCCAACAATGGGCAGTGATAAAGCAAGTGGTCCACCATCTGTTCCTAATTATTATTGCATGGACAAATTGCTGTTTGCAAGATATTAAATCTGGTCAAGTAAGCACGTATTTTACCGTGGCCAGTCAATACTTGCGTTAATTTGAAATTTGGCCTGAAGTCGGGAATGTTCAAACGTTGTTTTACTGAAGGAAAGAATTGTCTCGTTTGCTCGCCCTTGGTAGATGTCATCCAAAGCTGCTCCCATTCCTGAAGAACATATTCCCTGCAGTGGTTATGTAAGTGTGAAAGAGGATATTTGTTGTATCTTTCTTCGAGTTCTATATTCCTGGCAGCTTGTTTCGCTAGATAATCTGCTCTTTCGTTTCCGGCAGTTCCTACATGTGCTTTTGTCCAACTAAAGCGAATTATCGCTTTATTTTTCAAGCAAATCAACAATTCTCTTATTCTGAATGCCAAATAGGTTTGTTTCTTTCGGTTAGCCAGCGTATCCAATGAAACTTGACTATCTGTGAGGATCAAAACCTGCCATAAACTATTTCTGTCTTCAAGATCTATCAGCCAATTAAGGGCTTCAAGGATTGCTAGTAGCTCGGCTTGATTATTTGAGCATAAGGAACTCAGTCTAAATTCCGCTTCGGCCAATATATTTCCTGTGTGTGTGTGTGTGTGTGTGTGTGTGTGTGTCTGTGTGTGTATGTATGTATGTGAACAGCATAGCTCAAAAACGAAAAACCGTAGAAAGTTGAAACTTGATATTCCGTTTAGGTATCACCATGGCATCTGACAGGGATTGTCTGTCAAAATTACTCAACCGGAAGTACCACTTTACTTGTCGTTTTTTTTTTACTTTTTTGCGTTTTTCTCAAAAATGGCTCCGGCGATTTTCTTCAAACTTGTTATATCAGCTACATATGTAAAAAGGTACAACTTTTATTTGAAACATTTCTCTGGGAAAACTCATTTAAGGGCAGTTATGGGGTAGGGGAGGGGTTAGGTTTTTTCTCTAAAGTGCTATCATAGTTGATTATACAATTCTATCATCCAAACAAAATTAATTAGAAATAAATGGATGGCCAAAATTCCGAGTTTCAAGGAAATTAGTTAACCGGAAGTGCGCTTTTACTGAACAGTTTTTCAGTTTTCGTCGAATTTCATTAAATTTGGTACACTAACTATGAAATTTGCCAATTATAATTTTGAGAACTAGAGTGAGAGAAAGTTGTGTGAGTGTTTCACACCCGATTTTTTTTTTTTTTTGGCATTGACATGTTATCATTCAGCCATTAATGCTTATGTGATACTGAACTGACTAATTAGTTGCTCATTCTCTTCATCCGTGAAACTAACCTACTACATTCGTACAAATAAATACAAACAAGCTAATAAATACATTTGCACAATTAGCTCTAAAAGAGACTTATTCGTACAAACTATCAGACCAACATTCTCATCACAGTGGGGTGGAATACTCAATATTTCTCGCACCCCTATATACTTAATCTAATATATAAATTATTTGTACACTATATCAGAAAAAGATATATACAAGATTTTTACAAATGGGGATGGTGTACTCGATATTCCATCCAATCCCGTAATACTTAAACCTAAACGCATTCATTCACCTCCGTACACTTTCATACACACAAACAAATTGCGCCTCGCTATAAACATTTTTTTTATCCCTCTCACCTTTTAACAGTTTTTTTTTTTTTTTTTTTTTAAATATCCTCTCTTCATTTTAATCTCAACTTTCTCAACGTACACTCCTCTCCTATACTATAGGTAAAAACCCTAAAAGTGGGAGAAACTGTTTAAATACAACTGTGTCAACCATAGGAGGGAGTCTACAGACAGTCTTGCAGCAGAGTACATACAGCAGTCACAAAGCGTCATCAACTTTCTCTTTACCTATCACTACCATTTTTTATATTTTAGTGTAAAGTCCAGGGAGTTTGAGCTACTTTTCGATTGTATAGTGTTCACCTATACTTCTAGTTTATTTATCTATACAACCCATTTTCTCTCCTTCTGAAACCCATTATACAATCTTCTAGCTTCGATCGTTTACAGTGCTTCGACATGATTCTCTAAAGTCGGTAATTCAATAATCACAAAACATCTTCTGACTATTCAACGTTCTATCCTCTTGCTAATAGTATCAACTGAAATGTTTGAGTTTTGTAAATTGGGGTTTAGTGTTTGTCTTTAGACACAGTTGAGTTCGCTGATGCTAAGACCACATGACGACAGATCTAGCCTCATTTTGAACAGACTTGTTCCACTTAACGCCAAAATTGCTGTTTTCAATTCTGTGTGCCGCTCAATACTTTATTACGTTTGCCATGTGTGGGGTTTTTTGGCAGCTGATAAAATTGAAAAAGTGCAAAGGGCTTTCTTTAAGAAGCTTTTTAAGCTGCCAAACAACACCCCTAATTATTTTTTTATACATTGAAACAGGCTGTTCTCCCATTCATGTGTTCACTTTCCTTGTGCACATCAAGTTAGTAATAAAAATTTTGGAGGGTGATTCTTCTAGATTAATACATTTGATAACTTCCGAAATAATTAGAAAAAACATACTTTGGTGTAAAGATTGGGTAAGAAATTAAATTTGCTTTGGTAATTCGGTGCAGATCGGCGAGTGGAAGAACAAATTAAAAGATTTTGAACAAGGCTTGATCAACTATTACCAAACAGAATACAGAAGGAGAGCTTTGCAGGCTCATCCACCCAATTTACCGGCAGCTTTCATTCCAGGTCAACTACAATAGTATTTCTGACATAAATAATGTTAGTTAAATAATGAAATTAAGAGGTGAGCTTTTAAATTTGAATTATAAACCTTATATTCAAGGGAAAATATACCTTTGTTCAATTTGCAATTTGAAAGAAGTAGAGGACGTATTTCACTTCCTTGGCCGGTGTCCTATTTTCAGCTACATCCGCAAAAAGTATTTTAATTTAGAATCTCTAACGGATGGGGCTATGTTAACTTTACTCAATGGTTCTGATTGGACGGGCCTTATAAATTATAGTAAACATGCCTTATCATACAGAAAATTTCTTTTTGACCAATTTAATTATTAATCTATACTTTTACTTTACCTTTTTTATCTTGAGAAAATTTTTTTTAAATTAAATTGTTTTAAGTTTCAGTTAAAATGTTTTGGAAAATTTTAAGTTTATTTTTTCTAATTTGCACTTTTACATATTTTTTATGTTACATTAATTTTCATTTTTAGAGGACCTTCTAAAAACTACTTTATCATACTGTTGATAAAAGTATCTATCTATCTATCTATCTATCTATCTATCTAGTATCAACTGAAGCTCTCCAAGTCTTTTGAGGTTATCTCCCAGTTGTTTTGGAGTTAATAAGATCAATAGTTAAATGTCCAAGTATTTCCAGTAGAAACTATTTTTCATTCCGGAGAAGAGATGGGGAAGGGAGAAGGGACTTGGAGATATTCGCAGCCAATACGGAACTCGCAGCCGGTTGCGGAATTCCGTGAAATATATGAAAATCCTGTTGGACTAATTCTGTTAAAGCAAGGACAACTTTTAGTTTTTTGTTTTTTTTGACGCCCTTGGTGGTAGGAGAGTTAAAAATAAATAAATAAATTCTTCAGAGTTCCCATATAGAATAGAATATGTTTATTTGACTCATTAGGTATACATCCTATAGCCATAAGTTTGGACATTAACAAAGACAAAAAAAAAACAAGCAATAAAATAAGGTTAATTAAATAATAAGATTAATAAGGTTAATAAGATTAATAAAGTCAATTATCATAATTCAGCTATAAATAAATGAAACGAGGTAACTGTAAAATCTTCGTACAAAAACAAAGCAAACTGTTTCGTATAAATCAAAGCAAAATAGAACTAACTGAACAACAAGTAAAAAAAAAAAAAAAAATAATAATAATAAAAAAATAAAGATAACTTAGAACAAAAATAAATATTCTCTCTTTAGTAAATAAACACCAATCATAAATTTCTTATATTTAAACTATGTACGCTATATACAAACAAACTATTTATTTTATCTGTTGTATCTATTGTTAACAGTTGTATCAGCTGATCTGTTTTATTTGGAACCTTATGTATAAATCTTTTTAAATATTTATTTCTATATGTTAAATACGCCGGACATTATAAAATGTAATATGTCATCTTTTTTATTGTTTAAATAAAATTTACAGTTCTCATCGTAATGAAATTGATATTTTTTACCTTTGAAATAAATATTACAATGTTTCATATTTGCCATTCTAAGTAAGGGATACAAGTCTTAATTTCGTTATATTACAGTTAAATTTTAAATAAGATTCGCAACCTTGAAGAGTACTAATCGAGCGGTAAATCGGGTTGTATGATGAATTTAAAACTGAATTTATATCTTTTAGAGTTCCTATATGCCGCAGCATGGTTGGTTAGAATATGGCCTGTGAAAGTGGAAATGGTACGGACATAGGACTTGTAAATGACTATGGCTGCCATAGTGGTGAACGTGAAACCGCAGAACATATATCATTTTTGTATCTTTTTTATTTTCTCTTATTCTTAATATTATTTCATTTAATTATGTGCCACTTCTGTGTTATAATTTCTTACTTTTAATATCTTCCGCTCAATCTGTTCTGTTAATATTTCTTTAATTTAAATTTTTCTTTTATTTGTTATAAATCTATACATTTTATCTTCACTACAATACTGTACAATAATGTATCTTTTCTCCAATAAATTTTGCAGATCTTCCGAATAAAGGAACCAATTTTACACGAAACGTAGAGCAGCAAAGAATTCTTTTTTTTTTTAGAAAACTCCTCTGGCCATTGCCATATAAACATGACATTAAATCATAAATTGTTCTGAAATGGTACTTCAAAGGGAAGCTTAACTATTTAAAGTATGTAGATAGTGTACGAAGTTTAGACAAAATTGTTGGAGCTGTTTCGGTTGCGAAATCTAAAAAAAAAAAATATTAGTAAAACCGCACTTCCGGTTGATGGATTTTAACTGAAAAAAACTTTATTGTCAGATGCGATGAAAATAACTTAAAGAATATCAAATTTGAGCCTTGGTCCGATTAATTCGTTTCTGAGATATTTTCTTTGCAAATATTTTTAGTCTAATTTGCTACGAACATTTTTTTTTCGTACTCAGAAGACTTCAACAAATTTATTATTCCAGTGATAAGTCAATTTTGAAAATTTGAACTTCCTGTTTAGAACAGTAAGTAGAAGATGAAGAAGAAGAAAAAAAAAAAGATTCTATTTCATTTAGGAAATAATAAAGTATTATACTTTGTTATTAACTTTATATAGATTGTTTACCCAAACCGGAAGTGGTTAAGTATGATAAACGGAGTAGGATTGTAACATTTCCTCTCGGTTTTTCTCTAGCCACTATATAATCTCCTCTATTTTACCTTCAACTTTTCCATAACTTTAATACATAATAAGTGAGGCATGCAAGGGGCCACTTAACTTTTGCCATACAACTTTTTCAGTCTATGGACCATAGTTTTTTTTTTTTTTTTTTTTACGACCACCAGCATCCTCAGACCTTATACCTCGGCCAATTTTCCTTTTCTCTTTTTGTACTTTTTTTTCTGTTCTACATAACAAGAAAAAAAAAAAAAAAAAAATTAAATAAGAGAAATCTTACCATCTTTTACATCAGGCTTCTCCAGCATCACCCAATTCTGTGATGTTCATCTTAAGTTTTCTTATAAATCTAAGTGTCACCTTTTTTTCTCATCTTTCTCAACTATGTTAAACTTACTAGAACACTGGTTTAGTGAAAAATGCTTTTTGAAAAATGTATTTCCCTTCTTTTATCATTTTTTTTCTTTTTGTTTTCCACGCTGTTTTCACTGATTAAATTGTTTTTAATGAAGAAAATTCACCATTTTCCCTAAATGACTCTCTTTTTATATTTTTCCACTTTATACTTTCTGAAGATACTTGGTATTATTTTTTTTCAAGGTAAACTTTTACCAGCCGGCTTCTAATTAGTTATTTCGTTCTATTCTCACTTTCGGACAAATATTACAGTCAGATTTTTTTTTAAACAATGTTCACTATATGGTCTCAATTAGTAACCAAACCCTTCTAGTGATTTCGAGAAATTAGTTGCATGGTATTTAGTCAACAATTAGCGACCATGCTCCAACCAACGTGTATTTTGAGCAGAATGATATAGGTATGTCAGGTCAAATACTTAGGGTTATATTAAATTGTACACCAAATTCTCCACATTAGAAAATTAGTAGGTCAGCTTAGCTCGATTACAGGAAGTATTGGGACATTAAACAAAAAAAAAAGAAATACAAAGATAATGTACACAACTGTAATATGATCCGAAGAGAGGGATCCAAAGCAGAGAGAGGCAGGATCACTTTCTAGTTTAGGCCAGACTAGAGTGAAAGAAACTGTTTAAATACAACTGTGTTAGACATAGGAGGGAGTCTACAGACAGTCTTTCAGCAGAGTTCATACAGCAGTCACAAAGCGTCATCAACCTTTCTCTTTACCTCTCACTACCATTTTATATATTTCATATATTTTAGTGTAAAGTCCAGGCAGTTTGTGCTACTTTTCGATTATACAGTGTTCACCTATACTTCTAGTTTATTTATCTATACAACCCGTTTTCTCTTCTTCTGAAACCCATTATACAAGTATTCTTCTAGCTTATATCGTTTATAGTGCTTCGATGTGGTTCTCTAAAGTTGGTAATTCAATAATCACAAAACATCTTCTGGCTATTCAACGTTCTATCCACTTGCTTTTGAGATTGTCTCCCGATTGATTTGGAGTTAATAGGATCAGTAGTTAAGTATTTCCAGTTGAAACTATTTTTCATTCCGGAGAAGAGATGGAGAAGAGAGTAGCAACTTGCGAGATTTTTGCAGCCAATACCGAACTCGCAGCCGGATGCGGAACTCCATGAAATATGGAAATCCTGTTGGATTAGTTTTGTTAAAGCAAGAACTACTTTTAGTTTTTTTTTTCTGACGCCCTTGGTGATAGGAGAGTGGTTCCTTCAGAGTTTCCATATGCCGTAGCGCCATTGATTACTAGATATGGCCTGTTAAATTGGAAATGGTACGGACATGGGCCAGGTAAATGAATATCACTGCACTGAATGCGAAACCTCAGAACATATCATTTGTACGAGGATATCAGGATGAGAATGTGGGCACATATAGAAATCCATGTAAGTTTAAACAATGACGCTCTTCCGTTATTATTAGAAAATAAATATGCATATGAAGCCCTTCTGAGTAGAGAGGAATACCGAACCTGGCGCACTTTTTTTGCGGGGCAACTTTCCCCCACTCATGAATCCTTTTAGTTACAGCCCTGCACACCCATCCCCACAAAACTTCTTAATCTATCATCCAATCGATGGCCGAAAACGATGATTGGTCGGTGGGCGTGGTTAAGGGAGGGGTGGAGGTAAGTAGAAGGAGAGAAAAATAGACATCGGATTGGATGATTGGATCAAAGAAGTAGAGAGTGGTTAAATGGTGGCATCGGATTGGATGATAGGTTTAAGGAGCGTTAATGGGTGCTCTGAGAGTGGCAGAGCCGTAACCACAGACGGCCGAGTGATAAGAGTGCGATATTCATTTCACCATCCAGGCAACTGCACTTAAAAGACCAGTAGTTGAGAATTATATACCCAATTTGATACAAATTATTTTTATACTTTCGTGATTTCTATTTTTCCTAAAGTGTCAAACCATTTTTTTTACTTCCTCCTACTCCTGGTAAGAGCAAGTTTGTAATCGTGTTAAATTTTCGATATCGAGTTTTCACCGGAAAGACACGTCCCCTGAATCCAAAAAAATGGTTTTTGCAAAAGGGTCTGTGTGTGTGTGCGTGTGGGTGTAAACAGCATAGTTCAAAAACGAAAAATCGTATAAACTTCAAACTTGATATTCCGTTTGGGATCGCGATCCCCAAGCGAGGTTATCTGCCAAAATTCCTCAACCGGAAGTACAACTTTACTGGCTAGTTTTTCACTTTTTTTTCAATTTTCTCAAAAATGGCCCCAACAATTTTCTTCAAACATGGTATATCAACTATACATACAAAGATCTACAACTATTACTTGAAACATTTTTTTGAAAAAATTCATTTAAGAGCACTTTTGGGGAACGGGGGGTGGGGTTATGTTTTCTCTAAAGTGCTATCATAGTTGATTATACAATTCTATCATCCAAACAAAAATTAATAAGAAAGAAATAGATTATGAAAATTCCAAATTTCAAGAAAATTAATAAACCGGAAGTACGTTTTTACTGAACAGTTTCTTTTTTGTTTCTGCTATTTTCTCTGTAATAACACCGACGAATTTTATTAAATTTGGTATAATAACTATAAAATTTGTCAATTACAATTTTGAAAACTGGAATAAGAGAAAGTGGGGGTGAGTGTATTAGACCAGATTTTTCAATTTCAAATCAGTGAGTGTATTAGTCACTGATATTTTTCAATTTCAAACTTTTTTTTCTTAAATTCAATTTTTATGTGGTCGGGTGGGTGTATAGTGCAAAAGAACTTCTGACATCTTTATAACATACGTCATTTTATAATAATCGCCTTGTTCCGGGCATTCGGCCATCATTAGAACGTCAATGAATATGAGTTTGAAAAATTCTAAGGATTTTCATACTTTTTCAGCAAATATCAACTTTCATTTCCAGTAATGGTCGAGAGAAAAAATTCTCATCAGTCGAGAATTGAATTTTTGTTATTATTATTTAATAATTTTAAAAGTCAAATTACAAAAATTGTTGAATGAAATTCAATATTTGCTCTTGAAAAAATTTTTTTAGATGAAACCAGCTTGTCTATACAGTGAATGAAGATTGTAACGATGGTAAATATTAGATAGTTGTTAAGGAAATTGGCAACGGAAGGTAATACAGGAAACATCTTCAAACACTTTGGTGAATTGAGTGTGGAAACACGTGGCGCCATTAGGGAAATACAACATTGAATACACATGTGCACATTTTTACAATCTTACAAGAAAGTTAACTCAGCAATGTTTCTTCTCCAAATTCTCTACGAAAACAAGTCATAGTTGTTGTTACAAATAAAAAAAAAAACAAACTATAATTCTCATAATAAATAATAAAATATCGTTTCATTTGAACCATCATATTTATTTATGGTACTTATTTTAATTGTATAAAATTTATAGCATCATGATTTAGATGTGAATTGTTTTTAGTTATTAATTAATTATTAATTATGCTATCTTAGAAGAAAGCAGCCTTATGCTTATCTCTGATAAAATAGGTTATAAACTTAATAGTGAGGGAAGGAATTAGCTAAGTGGTTAGTGTACTCGACTTCCACGCGGAGATCCCGGGTTCGAGTCCAACTGTGCTACTCTTAGCTTTTCTTCCTAGAAGCCTCTACAGCTCACTGTCCGGTGATGGACAGTATTATCTGTAACGAGAGGACACTGTCCGGTGGTCCGTAGTGCACTGAGAAGGTTCCGGGCGCCAATGACCATAGTTGACTCGCCTTAAATAAAAAAAACAAAAAAAAAACAAACAAACTTAATAGTCAAAGTTAGGTTTGTTTTTTCTACAGTCATAGTCGTGTTGGTATAACCTGTTCTTTAAATATTGTTTCGTTTGACCAATATAAGCGGCTGGACATTGCTGGCAATTTATTTTATAAATAATATTTGATTGTAGTTCTGTCGGGGTACGGTCTTTTAATTTAGTGAAAAGTTTGTGTATGTGCTAGGATAATGTTATATGGTCTGAGGACTTTGGATATTTTTTCTGATATTATATAAGGAAAGGAGATATATTTCGTACCCCGACAGAACTACAATTAAATATTATTTATAAAATAAATTGCCAGCAATGTCCAGCCACTTATATTGGTCAAAAGAAACAATATTTAAAGAACAGGTTATACCAACACGACTATGACTGTAGAAAAAACAAACCTAACTCTGAAAATATAACAGCACTCACTAAACACTAAACTTAATAGTGTTTGTATTCATTTAGAAAGTTAATGCACATTCTAATATTTCAATTTAATTTGGTAGTTGGACATTAAGACCGTGTGAAAATAAACGAGGGCTCTAATTTTTTTATTTCCTCTTACTGCTTTGCCGAAGAGATTCTTTTTTGAGATTTCACCGGAAATACAAGTTGTGAAGTCTTCTAAGTACAGAAAAAAAAAAAGTTTAGCGCATGGTTTTGTGTGTATAATGAGTGTGTGTGTGTGTTAAAACAATATCTCAAAACGAAAAACCGTATCACACATGCAAGGTTTCGGACAAAATCTATCCAAAACCTATTATTTTTCTAGAAAACGAATCCAATGATTTCTCTATAACTTCGGATACTAACTACACACCTAAATATCTATTACTTCTATTTGAAATATTTTTCCTAGAAAATTGTTTTTTTGGGGGGAAACTGTGTCCTCACGCGTTGGTCTAGTGGCTAGCGCACTCGCCTTTCGTGTGAGAATTCAGGGTTTGATTCCCCTGAGGGCAAAATCGGTGTTGATGACCCAGCATCGTGATGAAAAGTGGGAAGCTACAGTTAGTAGCGCCCTAGGTAGCGAAGGCCGGATCTAAACGGCGTGGGAACTGCGGCGTGCTTACCACTACCACCGCTTGGCAAGCCCTGGCCCTTAATGGGCTGTTGCGCCATAGGGTTTAAGTTTGGGGGGGAATTGTAGCGCTGTGCTTTTCTCTAAAGTGTACTCAGAAGCATTACTACAATTTCGAATTTTATGAAAATCGGAAACCGGAAGGCCTGCCCACTTTAAAAATAATTAATTGATTTCAGATTGTTTTGTGGAATCTGTGTTGTTAAATTTCAAATTGTATTTGGATTTGTTTAATATTATGAGTACGCTTTTCTAAGCTACAATGTCATCACTTTTCTGATGCCGCTTGGAATGGTAGTTGTATGTTATATCCCCTCTTCCTCCAAATCTTTTATATGTGAACTAACTTCGATCATTCTAAGGTTGAAAATTAACTTTTGAAAATTTGACATAATTACCCTTATTGCCCTTTTACAGAAAAAAATAGAAAAGTAGATAAAATATTTCTTTTTTTTAATAAAAATATCTTAAGAGTTACAGTTTTATTGAAATCACTGAAACTTACTCAACAAATGATCTGACCATCAGACAGATGATGACTATTAACCCACATGGCATATATATATATATTTGTGTGGCGGGTGTGGGTGTATGGGGATGAGAATTTAACCACTGAGTAGTAGAAGACTGAGAAGCCACTCCCATTTCAAATTTATTACCTAGCTCAGAAGTATATGTATCCTCTACCCACTGATTTCCATTCCCTATCACTCTCTCTCTATTTATATATATATATCTATATATCTCGTACTACTCTCTCCATCACCAGGCGGCAGCAGCAGCATCAGTTCACATTCTTATTTTAATCCAACTAATGTCTCACATGTTTTTTTTTATATCCGGTCAAATACTGTTCTCATTTCCATCAGTTCCTCCCCCCAGTCTCACTAACACATTCACACAAATTTGAATTTATACTATTCCCAGATTGTTTTCCATTTCCAGCGGACATTGTCTACTTTATAAAAGATTTATATATTACTAACTGACCTTAATGTAAAACTACTACTCACTAGCAAACAATATATAGTGTAAAAGATTTGGCAGAAACTATCGTTACTATTGATCACTAATTGTACTTGTTGTATTAAGAAGTAGGTGATGCTTGTATTTACTTTTTTGTTTTTAGTTAGAGCAAAAGGGTGTTTCTTTTATATCCTAACCATAAAACAGTAAAAATGCATACAGTTTATTAGTTTTTATGATTATAATTTTTCAAACTTTCTCTTACTGCTGTAAGAGAAAGTAATTTCCCAGTTTTTAAGTTTATAAAATTGAGTTTTCACTGGAAATACGTTTTTTGAGATTTTCCTAAGAAGAAAAAAATTCTTAGCGATATATTATTTGGGTTAATATATTTTGAAGAGAAAAATTCAATAAAAAAAAAAAGAATTGTTTTCTTTATTTTTCTTTTATAGTTTTCACTAAAAACGTTTTAACAAATTTTTCTTTAAATTAGCTACAACTTAAGAAAAGTTTTCTTTTATGGAATAGTATTTGCCTTCCTAAAGACTGATTCATCAAGATTATATATAGAAATGTTGATTTCCATTTTTGAAAGAACAGTCTGACATTATAGGGACTCTGCGTAAAGATTTAGAATAAGTATCGTATATCCCCAGTATACGATGTATCGATGTATACGATACGATAAGTATCGATGTAATAAGTCCCCAGGAACTAGTGTCCATTAAAAGAATTCGCCAAGGTCTGAGAGAGAGCTCTTTCGAATCGTGGGCTGCGTGTAAGTGGCAAGGTGTGGGGGTATGCCACTTTAGGGATAACCCTAAAGGAAATCAATTCGTCTGTAATAAGCAGCTGCTCTCGGGCTCCGAGTGGACTAACTCCCTTAAATTAAGTCTTCGTGGAGTACCGGCGGTAGCCGCACAGATGTCAGGAGATGTTGGACCCCTCTGCCGCCGATGTGGCAGGGAGAATGAAACACCAGCCCACGTGCTTGGTAATTGTCCACACAACATGCTCCTTGTCACTCGCCGGCACCACCGTGTCAAGCACACCATCACGGAGCTTCTTGAAGGTACAAAGGATTTTGTGTGCTACGAGGAGGTGCTTGCTGTCGATGACGCGGGGTCGACCCGATACGCAGATATCCTGGTTTTCAGGAAGAGCAGCAATTTGACATATATCCTGGATCCCACAATCAGGTTTGAGTCTAACGATCCTGATCAGGCGGAGAAAATCGATATGGAGAAGCGCCGTATTTATGAGAGGTGCATCGCCTACTACCAGGAGAAGTACAGAGAGCACTTCGGAGATAGAGAGTACCAGGTCCGGGGACTCTGGTTTGGTTCAAGAGGAACCATACCGAACAGAACGGCAAAGTTTTTTGACACGGTCGGTATCGACCAGAGCAAATTAACGTCGCTTAGTGAGCTCATTCTTATAGATTCACTAGCAATTATAAAAAACCATATTTATTGACAATGACAAACGTTCTTTTATTCGGCTTAAATTGAATTAAGTGTTTTTCTTTTTATTCCCATAATATGTATATGTGTGTGTTTTTTTATCTATTTTATTTTATTTTTATATGATTGTCGTTGCTGATTGATTGGTACGCTGTGTTCTCTGCAACTCAACCTAGTTGAGCAGTCCCACTTAGTTTTAAAAATAAAGTGTATCTCTCTAGAAATTTTAAAAGTAGTATAATGGAGAGAGAATTAGAGAGATTGGGTTTTGACTAGAATATATGCATGCTGAAAAGTGTGTAATGAAAGAAATCACAAAACTGCAAGGACTTTACAGTAAAATAGAGGTTAGGTAGCGAGAGAAATATGTGGAGACAGACTGGCTGAACGATGAGAAGGTAGTAGAAGGTTGCTGACTGGTTGTTAATTGGCCATACACTGTTCAGAACTGCACTACTGTCCTCAATTTATATGAATTGAACTGTTCCTTCCTAGTCTGGGCCTAGGTGAGGAATAACTAACTTTTTTTGATTCAGTTTTGTGTATTTTCGATCTTCGGATCTTGTTAATGGATTTTAGAGAAATGAACTGGAATATATGCTGAACACTGTTCAACGAGAGGACACACAAACTGCAAGGACTTTACATGTGTAAAGTTAGGCCGCGAGAGATATATAAAGAGATAGACTGACTGGCTGAATGATGAGAAGGTTGCTGACTGGTTGTTAACTGGTTGTAAACTGTCTCTTGAACTGTACTGCTGTACTGCTCTATTTGTATAAATTGTACTGTCCTTTCCTAGTCTGGCCTAGGTGAGGTGTGGCTAACTTTTTTGATTCATTTTTGTGTTTCTCTGCTCTTCGCATCCTGTTACAACTAGAAATAAGCACTCTCTACACACAAACTGGATGATTTCCGAAGATGGACAAAACCAATCCAGAATCAAGGTAAAGTGAAGGGAACTTATCTTCCGTTATATCAACACTTTTATTTGAAACAATCTAATTCAGATATTATCAGGAGGCTAAAAGTTCCTGAAAGTTTGGTGTTGCGTAAATAGAAGGACGATTCTATTATATACCTACAAAGGTATCTAAGTTTCTACTCGAAAATTGACTTTCCCAGGTATCCTCTATCAGACATATTGTGGAATAGAATCAATCCTCTGCTGAAGAAATTTGCCACTGTAATGGAAGAAGCAAATGGAAAAATTGAAATAATTTTGGAAAATACTTAAGTGAATTTAACATAAAATCAAGTTGTATTTTAGAGCAGTGAAATGAACTCAGAACTGTTAGGGGCGACTATTAATCTGAGTTCAATGATATCTCTAGGCAAATGATCCAGGTACAAGGCACCGTTACAAGTGAGGTCATAGAAGTCGGCCACTCTTTGTCTTTTAACCTCTTCTAGAAATCAAATATAAAGGGCCGGTTTATTTGGTGGCCAATAAGTGTTTAATTTGAACAGTTGTGTTTAAGAGATTTTCTATATATTTATAAGCTTATTATTACGAATGATTATAAAGTATTTAAATTCATTTAAAGATAATATATTTATTTTAAAATCAGTGGTGACTTGTTACTTATTTCTTAATACTTCCCTCTTCTCTATAACTTACACACACATTGTAAGCCCTTTCAACAACGCTCACACCACACGCTACAACATACAACCTCATATCTATTCAATACACATTACACCACACAAGCTCTTCACTACATGTTGCTAAACACATTGCTTCCTCTGTCTTGACCATTGCACTATTTAGAATGAATAGGCTACACTTTAAATGCTAAGCTTTCTCTTAAAAAGTTATCTCCAACAACCGCCAACAGCTACAAAAAATTTGATAAAAAGCCCGGCAATCTGTGAACTTAAGAAGTTTTAAAAATCAAACTTCGAAGTGACCAATTGGCAACACTTGAATATCTAAACGAACAATTGAGGGAATTTGAGCAAACTGCCCATCACCAAGTAGTACGGAGCGACAGTTAGAACAAGCAGGCGTTCTAACTAGCCACATCACTAACTGTCAACCGATACACACTCTACATCACACCATCATCACTCTCTGCTCTGTCACTATACCTTTCTATATGCTCTCTATTCCTTTCTCAGTACATCCACCAACAACCATTATAACATGCTTCCAATATATACGACATCGAAATTAATTAGAAACATTTTCATTTAAAATTTAATTTTATTAATTTATTTCTGTTCTAAAGTTATTATTTGCATAGATATTTAATATTTATTGTAGACTGAGAACTGAAATATCTCTTCACGAGGCTCAATATATTACAGCACTCTTATCTTTTCCATTGGGTTCTTCTACTACACCAAACTGTCTATTTGTAATAACTAACTTTATTCGCTAATAGTAGAGGTATTTATCAAATTAGAGTTTATTTGCTATCAAGAAACAAAAATAGTTTTTCTTAACAACATAGCTTTCCAAAATGGGTAGTTTGTAATAAATCACTTTCTAATTTTTTCCTCATTAAAAGAAATATCAAGAACATCACTTTACTTAAAAACATGTTTTTTTTTTGTTTTTACACTTCGATATTTTTTATTTTTTATTTTTTATACAATAGAATTTTCACGTCTATATCGTTTGTAGAGTTTCCATTGTTAAAGACCATTAATTAGTGTCTAGTAAATAAAGATACAAGTATATAGCCGTTCTGTACACAGTCTGTTACAAATGACTTTTACTATTTATTTAAAAGTTAATGGTGGTGGTGGGGGTGGGGATCTCTCTATAGTTTGGCAGTAAAAAAACACAATTAACTATCATCCCGCCTATTTCATGCTCTACTACATATATCGCGGCGGCCTAAACTTCATTGGATTTTTGCCAAACATTTTACACCTATAAACATTCTATCCAGTTTATTTTATTTATTTAAAATTGTATTGACTTTTCTACTGCTATTATAACCTGCGTTTGAACAAGATTTCTTCTAAGAAATTAGTCCTTGTGTACAGAATTATTATATACAATATAATATATTTTTATCAATGAACCTGAGTTCATTCGGATTATTATGATGAATAGAAGATTATATATATTAAGTTTAAGATTTATACTTACACTAAAATTCTGGCATAAGAAAAAGACGCCCCTGTTGGTAGACCAATTTTGTGAACTCTCGCAGTTTTTATCTTCTCTTGACCAAACTGATCTACTCCCTATCTTTAATTATGATTACCTTTCCTTGTCTAAATGCTTTAAATATATTCTGACAGAATTCTATCATTATGATGTTAACCTTTCTAACGACATCAACAATGCATATTTCCTGGCCGAGCTGCACTCTAGATTCCCTAATTCCTATCTCCTGTTCACTGACAGTTCCAAAGATCCAAATGGAGTTGGCTGTGCCATCTTTGATCCTCAAAATAACTCAAGCGAAGTGTATAGGCTCGCTGACATCGCCTCTGTGTATACTGCTGAACTGATCGCCATAAATAAATGCCTTGAACGGGCCATAACTTTAGACGAAAGTTCAATTTTAATCTTATCCGACAGCAAAAGTGTGCTGCGAAAACTCAAAGAGCCAGGAATGTACTCTTCTTCCACAATCTTCAAGACAATCAGTTTAATGAATAACATCCTTAACTCTGGTAAGCTCCTACACTTAGTCTGGGTTAAAGGACATACTGGATTGTCGGGTAATGAAATGGCCGACTTTTTCGCCAAACAAGGTATCCAACTCGATACTCCCAACATATCCGTCTTACTTCCCTCCGATCTTAAAAATTTTGTCAAAAAATCTCTCTATTCAGAATGGCAAAAGACGTACGCTTCGGCTGGGGACGGCAAAGGACGATTCTACATCACCGTACAGCCATCCATACCAATAAAGCCATGGTTTCACAACTACAATGAAAATAGACATTTCTACAACACCATAAGTAGATTGAGATTCAACCACAACTATTCTCCCCATCACTTGGCCAGAATAGGAATTACTGCCAAACCGCGTTGCACGTGTGTTTTGGAATACTTACTACCTGACGCTAATCACATAATTCTAGCCTGCGAGAAATACAAACACAGAGAACGGCTGTGGAAGGCAATTATTGCTTCGAAGTGCCCGTTACCAGCCAATTTAGCCACAATACTAACCCACTATACAGAACAGATTCACTTAGAACTGTATCACTTTATAAAATTCAACAAAATCAAACTATAGATTCTCTCAAAATCGAACTATAGATCAAACTTAAAAAAAAAAAAAAAATCAATAATAATAAACCAAATAACAATAATATATACTCACAAACTAACTGTAGATTACTGAGCTATTAATTGGAACATATAAACACTTGCCTCAGAGTAACATGTCTGGCTGTTGGTAAATATAAAAAGAAAAATGAAAAGGAAAATAATAATATGAAAGACAAATATCAAAAAAATACAATAAAATAACAATACGAAAATATAAGCCAAAAAGAAGTGAAGAAATGTCCTAAGTGTTATAAGTCAGTGTAATCGATAGCCTCAGCGAATGAGCGGCATTGGTAGGAAATAAATATATCGAAAGAAGATCCTTTTTAGAAGGCTGCCAAAGACCACCTGAAGTCAATAATTTACATTCAAATATTAAGTAATTTGTAAGTTTGTACAGTTTGATTATCACAAATGCATATATTGTTGTCTCCGTTACTTTGTATGTATGTAAATACTGGTTAGTGGCACCGTGTTCAGTAAGTACTTGTGTTAGTTTGTACGTAATTCTTTGTATACTATGTCTATCCTCTAATTTTGATATATATTCATAAAGTTGACGTCCTTTCATCGAAACGTTCTTTACTTTGTAGATTAAATAAACAAAATTAATTATAATAAAAATTTCGAAAAATTTATAGTTATAATTAATAGTAAAAAACTTTTCAAGAAACGTTAGTATTTCCGGTGAAAACTCAATTTCGGAATTTTAATATGAACGCAATAGTTTCTCTTAAAATATTAAATGAAAAGTAAAAATTGCAGGAAATTTAAATTGATATTTCGTCTGATTATAAAACAATTTGTCCTTGACAAAATATTTCGGTTATCACAAAACTCATTTTACTGAAAAAAGCTCCCACAAGTTTCCTTAAACTTGGTTTCCATAAGGCACATCTATATCTATATATATAAAAATTCAGCATCCATATTTTTGTGGCCGCAAAGCTCGAAAAGTAGTCGATGGATTGACTTGAAATACAACGTTGCATTTCTATATAAGAGTGTTTATTGAAATTCGACGTTGCATTTCTATATGAGAGTGTTCTATATAAGAGTATTTACTTTTTACTCCGAAGTTCTCACAGTGGATGGAGTAGTATATATTACTACTCCAATTTTACGAGGCAATTAATTTTTGCTGGAAAAAGACAATCATTGGGATAAGTCAAGTGAAGATCCATTTCAAATACATACGCTGTACGCAATTATTTTATCTATATGTTTCCCTCACAACCAATACAATTGTGGGAGAAATACAAAGACTACATGGCCGAAGATATTCTGCACAGGATGCTTCAAAAACCACATAATCATAGCTTAGATTTCACAGAAGAAATATACAATGAAGCGCTAATCTTCATTGAGGATCTTTGTCTTGTATTATGTGGCAAGTAGTTGGCGCATTTGGGAGTAACAGCACCGAATAGGTTGATCAATGCAACATTCGAGAGAGAACTGCTCAGAGAGCAATCATACTCCAGAAATGACTTACAGCTGTTCGTCCAAGAAAATACACCGATATTCCTTCAAGAACAAAAGATAGCATTTGATACCATCATACATGCTGTAGCCAACCAGTGGATTGTGCTTTTTGGACGCTCCAGGTGGAACTGGAAAAACGTTCTTCATTTTCTTAATCCTGACTAAAATCGATTGAAACGGCCATATTGCGTTAGCAATTGCTTCTTCATGTATTGCTGCTACGTTGATGGAAGGAGGTAGAACAGCGCATTCAGTTCTTAAACTGTCACTTAACATGCACTTCACAGAAAACCCAACATGTATCATTTCCAAACATCAGGAATAGGAAAGGTTCTTCGGGCGTGCAAAATCATTGTATGTGATGAGTGTACAATGGCTCACAAGAAGTCATTGGAAGCATTAGACCATACATTGAAAAACTTGCGAAATAATCAGGCTCCATTTGTTGGAGCATTGGTGTTACTATCCTGTGACTTCAGGCAAACACTCCCAGTGATATCTCACTCAACCCCAGCTGATGAATTGCTTGAAATATTCAACTCTTTGGAGCACAGTAAAAACAATTCATTTAACAACGAATATGAGAGTTCAACTTCAAAACGATCCATCAGCTGCCATATTTTCAATTACTAGAAGTCGGTAACAGTGCGCCTACAAATCCAGAAACAGGGAAAAATCAACTTCCCATCTAATTTCTGCAACACTGTACAGTCAAAAGAAGAACTGGTAAACAAGGTATTCAAAAGCATCGAAACAAATTATCAAAATCACGCATGATTAAACGGAAGAGCCATTCTAGCGGCTAAAAGTGTCGACGTACTCGATATGAACCACATGATTCTAAACAGAATCGCAGGTGAAACAGTGACACTCCGTAATGGATCAAAGTGAAGTTGTGAATTTTCCAACGGAATTTCTTAATTCACTCGATATTCCCGGATTTCCGCCACATATTCTAAATTTGAAAATTGGAGTGCCAATTATATTACTGCGGAGCATCAATCAGCCAAAGTTATGCAATGGTACACGGTTAGTAGTCAAAAAATTGATGAATAATCTAATAGAAGCTACAATTCTAATTGGACCTCATAAAGGTGAAGACGTACTACTTCCACGAATACCACTCATTCCGACAGATATGGCGTTCGAGTTCAAACGACTTCAACTTCCAATATGCCTTGCGTTCGCTAGACTATCAATAAAGCGCAAGGAAAATCTTTGCAAGTGTGCGTTTTAAATTTAGAAAACGAATGCTTCTCCACATGGGCAATTATGTGTCGCATGCTCCAGAGTCGGTAAACCATCTGATCTTTATGTTTATGCAGAAAACGGTCGAACAAAAAAATGTAGTCGATTCACTAGCTATTCAAAAGACTTTCAGTTAAAAACATTTTTTCTTTCTTTCCTTTCAGTTTACAGCAAAACAAAGTAGGGTATTAAATTGAATGATGTGTTTGCTGAATCTATGTTAACTATAATACTATTATTTACTTCCTTAATAATTAGAATCAGACTGAGCCACAGCGAAGCGTGGCCGGGTTTAATTTATAATATAATAAAACCTTCATTAAAGAAATTTGATTTTAGATTTTCTGTATATGCAGTTCACTGCAAAGTGGGTCATATTCACCATGAATGTTTATTATTATTCATGGGAAATTATTGTGAAAATCACGAGTTGGGCGAAAAATTTTCTAAAAAAAAAGAAGTTAATAAGAGAAAATCCATTCATTCATTATTTTGTTTGCTAAAGTTGCTATAAAATGGAAAATTTGCTAAAATAATTACGAAGGTAGAAATTTACTACTAAAATAAATGCTCAAACTATAATTAAATAGAAAATTATTTGTTTAAACTTATACGTAGTTGTGCTATGCCAAATATGATGGACAATTCAAATTCTATGTTCGTTTTGTGTATGTGGTGGCGGGGGTGTGAGAAGAGAAGGTGTGGACGAAATTCAATTTAGAATGGAACTACCATCATAACCATCGGTGGTGTTTGTTAGTGGGAGGGCGGGTAGACTATTCCAATTACGTCAGATATTTGGACTGCATATCCACGTGGTATAGCTCTTTATACTTAACTTAATTATACTAAAACATATATACTTGGTTATATCCAATTCCGCTTCGTTTTATCGTATTATGTTAATCTCTAGAAAACAATTTTCTAGCAAGATTCCTAAAAAAATAAAAAATAAATTATTATTATTTTTTTCTTTCTGGTTAAGAGAAAATATACATGCATATTTATATGTATCAGATTTTAAAAATTTAATTTTCACCAGAAAACTGTTTTGAGATCAACTAAGCCCTAAAAAAAAATAATTCTACACTCTCGTTCTGTGTGCATGGATATAGTTTCTTTTCGTGTAGCCAGCATAATTTGAACATTATTCACTGGATCTGACTATAGGATTTTGATAAAAATCCCAGAAGTGATAAGTATTTAGGTGTGTTAGATAGTAGGCGAAGTTTATAGAAAATCGCTAGAGCCGATTTCGAGAAAATAATGAAAAACGGTAAAAATGGCCGCTCTGTAAAATTGTACTCGCAGTTTACAAAAATTATAAGCATAGCTATAATTCCAAATTTGAAAACAAAAAATCGGTTAACTGGAAGATGATTTTACAAAATTTTTTTTTGCCTTTTCTCGAAAAAGGCTACTATTCGGTATTTAATATAAATTTAAATTTGCCGCCAACAGCTTACAATAAGCTTTTTTCGGAGGTGGTATTGTACTGCCTTGATAATAATTTACTAATGTGTTAGGCTGTTTCTTAAGTGTTGAGAGGGGGTTACCTATGCTTTTTATCTTCTCTCAGTTAGTCGCCATGTAAGATTCGTTTGAGTAAGTTGTAATCTGTCTATACAGTCTAGTTTGTCTAAGTGTCTAGTAAGTCTGTCTAGTTTGTCGCTCCTGTTTTTTCTGAGTACTGTCCCTACGCTCAAATTAAGCGTGGTTGTCTTGTTGATAAAGCGGCTCCTGTTCTTTCCGGCCTGCATGGGCTTATTGTGAAATCACATGGTTGTTACTTCCGGTTAAGTTTCCTGTCTTGCAGCCGCTGGGAGCCCTCTTAATTAATATCTACGATCATCAGCCAAGTAGCACCGTATGCGTGAATACTCAAGAGTTGGAGGCACATAAGAATTATTTCCTTATTCCTATTTTTCCTCTCCCCTTGTCCCCCAATATGGGCTGAGGATACATGGGTTCTTCCAACACTGGCAACCAGGGTTTACTGCGTTTCAAGGTAAGCGCCATTTCTTTGGCTTTTATTGAAAGTGATAACAAATTTATTAAATTGTTCCCTTTTTGTCTTGTTCCAGTTGCCCATCAAAGGGACAATTACAAATTGCTACCCACTTTTAAATTTAATTTATATTTTCATTTTTTCTGTATTTACTAAACAGCTATAAATATTTTCTTTAAGTTTGAAGTGCTAACTACTCCATAAAAAACTTATCAATTTTATTTGTGTAATATTTTTCTGGAAGTGATTGATTTCAGGGGATTCTTAAGTATTTATGACATAACATTTCAAATGTTTCTTGGGATTATACAATGTTATTGGCACTGTTTTCTGTGCTAGAATGCAGCTACATTCAAGTGGTTATCTGCCAAAGGTGCTAACCAACATATATTCTATACTTTTGATAGGATAGAAAATTCATAAAAATCTGATAACTTGAAAAAATTTTTCGTAACTTTTATAATTATATTAACAGGAGTGAAAGAAAGTGGGTGGGTGTTGTACACCAAATATATTTTTTTTCTGCAATTTTTGAATTGCTGTTATACGAATACGATTATCACTGTAAATTTAGTGAAGAAAGTTCAACTTTCACACACAAGTGAGTTACATACTACTTTCTCTCACTAGTGTGTGAAAGTAACATTATTCAACTCTAATTAGCCCGACATCTAACGGCAATTTCAGATTCTAACGGTTTTCGAAAACAAGCTCAAAACAATTCCCTAGATATAGCAGATTTGAGGTTATACCAAACGGAACGATTTATAGTTGACTTGAATTAAAATATATTCTCAATATGTGCACTTTTTCCTATTTTTATTGTTTATATTCATATAAATAAGGAACCAATTAATATCATTGCGAATAAAATCTAATATATAACCCGTAGGCGAAGTATTTTTTACAACTGTCGTGAAGTTTAAACATAAGTGTCTAAAAACATTTTACTTCTCTCACTTGTGGAATAAATTAATTATTTTTTTATTGATGGAGAAATAGAATCTTACGTTGAAACCAAATCAATTGTTGCCTTCCTAATTATTAAAAAATTAGAATATAACATATAATAATTGCGATATCAATATAATAATACATTACTGTAACCAAGTACGCGCATAAGGCGCTGCAGGGCCCGAGAATTAAGGAGTGGGGCGAAAGGCGAGTGAGAGTCTGACCGTCTCCCACTCCAGTAGTGGAGTATGATAAGCTGAAGTGGCCACAACTATCGTAAAAGCTCACTAAAACCTTTGCCGGCGAAATTGTGAGTTTTCCGTTTTCCGTTATACAAGGCCTTTTCGGACATTTAATAACTTTCCGAGTTTCGTATTTCTCTCTTTGTGTATATATATCTGTATGAATGTTTTATCATATAATATTTTCTTTTGTAAAGGTATACCTTCCTTATTATTTTCATTATCTTTTGGATTGGAAAATATATGTATTATCGGACTTGCCTGTACATTTTTCATTGCCTGTTAGACAAGAAAACTTGTCTTTACTGGTACGTAGTTTCTTTATCTTTCTCTTTATCTCTTCTGATTTTTAATAATTTTTATTATTTGATTTTGTTTTATTTAAATCACTGGCTGAAAAGCCTGGCGCCCAACTATCTGAATATCTGAGAAATTTTCAAAATAACTGGAATCAGGTTATAAGTGGCGCCCAACGTGGGGCCAGATAATACATTTTTGGTATAATAGTAAATCAGGCATTATAATAAAACAGGCATGTATAAATTTTAATAATTATTCTTAATTTTACATGTATAATACATTATTAAAAGCGTATTACGATTTATTAAGAAAATTTATTTTATAAATAAGTTCTACTTTATTAGAAATATTTAGAAGTTAGTTTATTGGAATAAACAATAAGAAGTTAAAGTACGCTAGTTATCAGAGTACGTATATGAGTTCACATGATTAAGTGTAGTTATTGAAAACATCGTACTGTTTACTATTCACTTGTTTATTGTGAGATTCTCGTAAATCTTTCTTTCTTCCAAAGAAGAAAATAACTTTGCAGTTTTATTACATTTAATTTTAATAAGTAAAATGGAAATACTTTTTTTTCCTGTTTAATAAATGATATTCAACTATTTCTTTTCTTTTTCTTATAATATCGTTAATTATAATTTCATTTAGCTTTGAATAGCTACACTATAAGTTCGATAAAATCATTTACAATAAAATAAATAAATTTCTTTTGTTGATTTTTTGTACATAACTGTTTATAGTAATTACTTAGATATCTATTTAATTTTTTTTTGTATAGTGAAAATTACCTATTATTATTATTTGAAAACTGAAGTTTTCTAGCGATCTATTATCTTATTAATCTGAATGCATTTTTTTTGTTATGTTTTCTATTTCTATTTCTTCTTAATTACAAGTATTAGATTTTATTTTATAAGTTACATTTATTTTTCTTTCTCTATTACTTACAATTTTATTTGTACTTCATATACAAATAGAACTTAAAATTTATTTTCTATACCTAATTACTTCAAATAAGGCTTGCTTAATTTTCATTCTTTTATTTACTATTTCATTTCTTACAGAGATATTACTTTATAATATTTCTCGATACTATCTGTAATTTATTTTCTGTTCTCTTTCTTTTAATAAATTCTATCTATTTTTTTCATGTTATCTATTTTACGTTTTGTACATACTGCGGATTGTATAAGCTCCCTAATAATTTTCTATGCCTGACGGCAAATTATCCCACGAGCTACCGCCCAAACTTCAATGGATATACGAATTGAACAAAGTTGAAATATTAGAAATATTACAGAGATATTCGCTCCCAATTGACGGTAACGTTGCGAGTCTCAGAGAACGTCTGAGGAATTTCTTTGTAAATAGTCCAGTGCTGTGGACGGTCTCTTCAGACGTAGACATGACAAAAGGTGACAAGGGGATAATATCCGACCCTCATACCTCCGGGGTCCCTTCCACCTTACCGGGGACAGTTCCGTTAACTTACAGTACCTCTCCACCTGTCCTGAGTCACCCTAATATGTTAGGTCCTAACTTTATATCTCCTTCCCCTTACCAAATGCCGTTTGCCGATCTTAAATTTGACGGATCGTCTACATGTAGTGCGGAAGATTTTCTAATAATTCTTGAGGAACGTCGTACAATATTTAATATTCCGGATGCTACTCTCATCTCATGGCTTCCTCTAATGTTCACTGGTACACCTTTATTGTGGTACCGCCTGAACAAATCTGAGTGGACAAATTGGGAAGAATTTGAACGTAATTTCCGTAATACATTTTTCCCTTTTGATTACCAAGATCGACTGAAAAGAGAAATAGATCGTCGAACCCAGGGTGATCAAGAAGATATTTCTACATTTGTTATAAATCTTCGTACACTGATGAATCGTTTGACAAAACCACTTTCTTTAGCAGAACAATTAGAAAAGATTTATAAAAATCTATTGCCTAAATATCAATTTCACATTCGGTTTGCGGAAGTCACTTCCATTGCCGATCTCCTTCACAAAGGGCAGGAGTTCGAACAACTTGAGGAAAGGTCTAAAACCTTTCGCCCTCCACCTCCTAAAGAAAAGTCCCTTTGCCCCGATACCGCATACAAAGGACTGGAGTCACCCAAGAAGTCTTTTAATAAAAATAAAATAGAAAAACATTCCTCCTCCGTATTTTCTGTAGAGGCCAAACCATCCCGCACATTGGAGTCCTCCAGAAATAATTCGTCGCCTAAGACAGAAAAGAAGGATCTCTCTAAAGATTCGTTACCGCCATCTTACCGTTGTTGGAATTGTCATGATTTAGGACATAAATACCCCAATTGCAAGAAGCCAAGAAAAACTTTATTTTGTTACCATTGTGGGAAACAAAAGGTTACTTTCAAAACTTGCCCGAATTGTTCACATCCGGGAAACGGATCGTGAGTCAAGGCTCTAGAGTCGACCATGGCTCGCGAAACGCAGACTCTACTACCTCCTCCATAACCTCAACCAGTTTTACTAGGAATCGTGGAGCTGGGTCTTCTTTCGATTCCCCAACTAAAATAGTATCTGTTCATACTTCTGGGCCTGCCCATTCTGATTCTCGATTTTTCTTAGAATGTAACTCATTAAACTTAACTTTTCTGGCTTTAGTGGATACGGGAGCAGCCCAATCGTATCTCAACGCGGCTACTGCATATCGTCTTGAACAATTAGGTGCACTAATCTCAGAAGTGCGGCCTTACCCAGTTAGTATGGCAAATGGGATTAGGGAAACCGTTACCTCTACCACTACCTTACCGGTAACCCTTAAGGGAAGAATTGTTAATTTGCGCTTGGGTCTTGATTCACTGGCAGCCATAGACATAGTACTTGATGTGGCTGGCCTACAGTGGTACTTCAAAGATATGCCTGACATTACCTATGACTTCCAAGCAGCTACGTTTGACATGATCGAGAATGGTCTAGCGGGACTCTGCCGGCTTACCACTAAAGAGGAAGCTCACCTCGATCATCTGTTAGAAACGGAATTAAAAGTAAAACAAAATAAATCGACAGGAATGACTACGTTAATAGAACACGTCATAAATGTTACCGACCATCCTCCAATAAAGCAAAGAGCGTATCAGGTCTCACCAAAAATTCAAGAAATTATCAACTCAGAAATAGACCGCATGCTCGAAAATGATATCATAGAACCTTCAAATAGTCAATGGTCTAGTCCGATCGTAATGGTAAAGAAGCCCAATGGGAACTACCGATTTTGTGAAGACTACCGACGTGTGAACAAAATAACAAAAAAAGATAACTACCCCTTCCCCTGATGAATTCAATCCTTGACCAACTTAAATCCTGCCAATACCTAAGCAAGTTAGGTCTGGCACATGCCTACCACCAAATACCTCTCTCTGTACCTAGCCGAGAAATAACTGCCTTTATTGCTTAGGCAAGGGGTTATACCAATTTAAGAAAATGCCGTACGGTCTCTGCGGAGCTCTAGCAACATTTCAAAGGTTGTTAGACTCCCTTATTGGTCCCGATCTTTCCCCCCATGTATTTGCCTACCTAGATGACATTATCATCGCCACTAAGGATTTCCCGTCTCATCTACGATACCTTCGGGAGGTCATTAGACGACTTCTGGATGCCGGTCTACAATTGAATCTTGAAAAGTGCGAATTTGGGTGCTATGAAATGGAATTTTTAGGTTTCCTTTTAAATGACAAAGGGTTACAAGTCAATCCGGTCAAAGTAGAACCCATAAAGAAGTATCCTTCACCCAAAAATTTGTCTGAGCTGCGTCGGTTCATTGGAATGGTGTCGTGGTACAGACGATTCATTCCTAATTTCTCTGATAAAATCAACCCCCTCACCAAACTGCTTCGGAAAGATCAGAAGTGGGTTTCGGATTCGGACCAAGAGGAAGCATTTAACTGCCTGAAGGAAATTCTCACTCATGCTCCCATCTTGGCCAGACCAGATTTTGACTTACCTTTTACGCTACAAACAGACGCCAGCCAAGTAGGCGTTGGCGCAGTATTAAGTCAGGTGCAATCTGGGCAAGAGCGTGTGATTGCTTACGCCAGTAGAAGTCTCACGGCATGTGAACGCAAATACTCAGTGACGGAGAAAGAATGTTTGGCGGTTGTATGGGCCATCAAGTAATTTCGGCCTTATCTGGAAGGCTATGAATTCACGGTCGTCACTGATCATAACTGTTTACGCTATCTACATAACCTAAAAGACCCAACCGGTCGATTAGCCAGATGGGCGTTAGAACTTCAAGGATATAACTTTGAAGTTGTGTATCGTAAGGGAGCATATCATCATGTCCCTGATGCCTTATCTAGAATATCTAGTATTCAGTGTGCTTCCATTACAGAAAGTAAAGACCCCCGGGAGATATGGTATGCCACTAAATTTGATCAAGTGAGGAAATGTCCATCTCTCTATCCTGACTGGAAAATTGACCAAGGAAAACTGTATTTCTATATTCCTGATGAAATAAAACGGTCCATAGGGGATACGGTGGACGCTTGGAAGCAAGTAGTACCTCCCTCTGAACGCCAGAAAATTATCTCTGCCTCTCACGATAGGCCGGAGTCAGCACATTTAGGTATAGACAAAACGGTAGCCCGAATAAAGAACGTGTACTTCTGGCCTCGATTATATCAAGACGTGGCAGAATATGTGAAATCCTGCAAGATATGTCAAATGTATAAACCGGAGCAGCGTGCTCCATTGGGAATTATGAACCTTCAACCACCACCTCGTCCTTGGCAAAGAGTTTGCTCCGACATTATTGGTCCTCTACCTCGTTCGAGCCAAAACAATTCCTACATCCTTGTCTTCCAAGATACCTTCTCCAAGTGGACGGAATTGATTCCTATAAGATCCGCTAATGCAGCTACCGTTATAAAGTTTTTCAAGAAAGCTGTAATTTTTCGATGGGGAACTCCGCTGATTCTACACACAGACAATGGAACTCCTTATATCCATCGCCTTATGTTAGAGTTATCCAAAGCTTTCGGTATTACCTATTCCCGTACCCCACCTTATTGGCCAAAGCTAACCCGGTGGAAAGAGTCAACCGGATAATAAAGACGATGATTTCGGCTTATGTGGGTTCCAATCATAAATCATGGGACACTTATTTATCTGAGTTTATGTTTGCCCTAAATACAAGCGTGCATTCTTCAATAGGTTGTACTCCCGCCTATCTGAATTTTGGGAGAGAGCTTATGCAACCGGGGTTAAATTACAATTTAGGAGCACTACCTGAAGAATCGACGGAGGTACCACCAACGAAAGGATGGCAACAGCCCTTGGCGAAGCTTAAAGAGCTGAGAGTGATGGTCGAAGAAAACTTGATGCGAGCCCAAACTAAACAGGCGCATTACTATAACCTGCGAAGAAGACGAACTTCGTTCAAAGTAGGTGGGAAGGTCTGGAAACGCAGCCACCCTCTCTCTGATGCGCAGCGTCACTTTTCTGCCAAGCTGGCACCGAAATATGAAGGGCCCTATCTCATCCATAAGGTGATTTCTAGTAATGTTTATGAGCTGGCGACGCTAGAAGGCAAGCCTGTTGGTCGCTGCCACGTCGCCCATCTCAAGGCCTATCAAGACTAAGGCTCGGAGGTCCATCGCCCCGAAGGAAGGGTGGACTGTAACCAAGTACGCGCATAAGGCGCTGCAGGGCCCGAGAATTAAGGAGTGGGGCGAAAGGCGAGTGAGAGTCTGACCGTCTCCCACTCCAGTAGTGGAGTATGATAAGCTCAAGTGGCCACATCTATCGAAAAAGCTCTCTAAAACCGTTTGCCGGCGAAAATTGTGAAACAGTTTTCCGTTTTCCGTTATACAAGGCCTTTTCGGACATTTAATAACTTTCCGAGTTTCGTATTTCTCTCTTTGTGTATATATATCTGTATGATGTTTTATCATATAATATTTTCTTTTGTAAAGGTATACCTTCCTTATTATTTTTATTATCTTTTGGATTGGAAAATATATGTATTATCGAACTTGCCTGTACATTTTTCATTGCCTGTTAGACTGCCTGAATGAAGAAAAGCTTGCCGTTACTGGTATGTAGTTTCTTTTTCTTTATCTCTTCTGATTTTTAATAATTTTTATTATTTGATTTTGTTTTATTTAAATCACTGGCTGAAAAGCCTGGCGCCCAACTATCTGAATATCTGAGAAATTTTCAAAATAACTGGAATCAGGTTATACTATCTTAAGGAGTATAGTTTTTCAATTAAAAATTCTGCAAAGACAATTCGTCTTAATAGGCAGTACATAATTTCAGAGATACTTTCCGTGATAGCCTGCTTCTTTTGGTGGTCATTGACTGGTTTCGGGGGTTCGGGGTTCGCCCATCATCAGGATGTTTTCCGTCAAAACAGTGTGATAACATAGACTTGAACAGAGCAAATTCATTATCGGTCGATGGCCATCCAAAGAAGCAGGCTTATCATGGAAAATATCTTTGATGCTTTTCAGCTCGGCGGAACCAACCACAGCAGTTCATATTTTCCTTAAAATTAATCTATTTATTGATTGTATAAATATTATTTATAAATAAATAGTGTTCTAAGGATAATGTTGTTATGACCTGCATTTTTTTTTTTTGAAATTTAAGGCGCGTCAACATCTATGGTCATTAGCACCTGGAGCCTTCTCAGTGTACTGCCGGCCTCCGGACATTGTTCTCTCGCTACAGACAACTCTGTCCATCACCGAACAGTGAGCTGTAGGGGTTTCTAGGAAGAAAAAAATCTAAGGGTAGCACTGGACTCGAACCGTGGACCTCCGCGTGGGAATCCAACGCGCTAACCACTTAGCTAATCCTTCCCCTAACTGCATTTTGCTGAATCAACTTTTCAATATTTAATGCAGTTCATATGACGTAATATGTCAATAATGATAATTTCAAGGCGTGTAACAATTCTTAGTTTCGGATATATTCTACATGTGGAATATATATACATATTCAAACTGGACTTTATATATAATATTCATTATGTCTTAGACATTTCTATTTCATTTAAATTTTATATAATAAAGCAAAAGTGAAAAGATAGAAATGTTATTAAAAAAAAATGAAATATTTAAAAAACGTTGAATAATTGTTTCTTTATCCGTAAGTCACATTATTATATCCCTTTTTATTTTCTATTTTACTATTTGCTGATTTATATTGTCTATAAATATATTTATTGGCATAGTTACCGTTTTTCACAAGTAAAGCATTTTTATTGCTGATACAATAAGAAAAAGGTAATAATTTTTAAGGAAAACCATTATAAATGGGTATTTTGTAATTTGGAATGGATTTACTTTGAATCACACAGATTAAAGAGGACTTCTTCTGTGATCCCTTATCCTAAGATAGCCGAGATGCTTATGGGACAGGTTTTATATATATATCTTCTTCTTATTTATATCAGGTCATCATTTACTTTATCCTTTTAGATTTTTTCTGTTTTTAGGGCTAATAGAAAGGTTCCTTTTTTTTTTTACATGTCTTTCATTAAAGATTTAATAAAATTATATGGAATAATAGTTTCCTAAAGGTGTGAAACACTCACACAACTTTCTCTTACTCCGGTTCACAAAATCATAATGGACAAATTTTATAGGTAGTGTAACAAATTTAATGAAATTCGTCGAAAACTGAAAAAAGTGTTCAGTAAAAGCTCACCTCCAGTTTACTAATATTCTCAAAACTCGGAATTTTAGCCATCTATTTATTTCTAAATAATTTTTTGTTTGGATAATAGAATCGTATAATCAACTATGATTGCACTTGAGAGAAAAACACAATCCCTCTCCTAAAAGTGCCCTTAAATAAATTTTTCCATAGAAATGTTATAAATAAAAGTTGTATATCTTTGTATGTATAGTTTATATCGGAAGTTTCAAGAAAATCGTTGGAACCATTTTTGAGAAAATTGCAAAATAGTAAAAAAAAAAAAACTGGTAAAGTGGTACTTCCGGTTGAGGAATTTAAACAAATAACGCACTGTCAGATCCCATGAACCATGATGGTTCCTAAACGGTATATCAAGTTTCACACTAAGCTGACTTAGCGTACCCTTGGTAGCTATTTGGTGGAGGATGGGGTAGGGGTCAGGCAACCATGGGTAAAAGATGTCAGGCACACAATGTTATTTAATTATGTCTACAATACACAAAAAAAAAATGGAAAAGAAACTTACAATCTACAACAAAAAAAAACCTTACAATCTAACGGAAAAACCTTACAATCTAACGAACAAAAAAAACCTTACAATCTAATAAATACCATAAATAATACTGAACCACTCGAAATAAAATAACAGAAAAAGGGATCCTTCACCTAGTACAATAAGTTCTATCTCTTTTTTAATGAATATTTAGTAGTAGAGTTAATAGTGCTCGGTTACATAACACTTTCCCCACGGCACTCCTTGCCGTTGATAGTGATGCAAGCGAGGGGGGGGAGGGAGTGTCACAATTCCACACCAACACAGGTACCTGTCAGGTTCTCCTCTGGGTCAGTACTGGTGGGCCAGATGTGTGGCTATTACTGGGTACAGCTCAGGACAGCTACCACCTTTTAGCACCTAGCGAAGTTCAAATAAAGTGTGCGGCTACCAATTTAGTGTACTGCTGCATCCAGACGCTCGGTCGGGCTAGGGCTCACTGCCCTTCCACTTCTCGCTACTCCTCTGCTCACTCCCCACCCCAGCAACTACCGATTGCTTTCGCTCGTCTCTCCCCACTCCCGACACACACTTATCACTCCATTACCTCAGTTTTTCATTTATTACTATTATAACTAGTTAAACGTTCTAATTATTATCACTATGTTCTTATAACTATGTACATGTTCTGATTTTCCTTACAATTAGACGATCATTATGACGTTACGTCACACCCCCCTTGCAAGGCCGGGACAGCTGGTTGTTTCCGGCCCTAGTGCCTGGGTTATTCGGAAAGGGTAGGATTAAGGGGATAGGTTTTAGGTCGGACTATGGTATTTCTTCAGCTTGGTTACATGCCACTTACCTACATCTTTTCCTCTCAAGGTGGACAACTGATAGACTGTCGGCGAGACGACCCTAGCCACACGCAACGGACCCTCATATCGCGGGGCCAGTTTAGCACTATAATGCTTGACTGCGGAGGAGAGTGGATGGGTTTGACGCAAAACTAGTTCCCCTTCCTCGAAACTAACCGCCCGTCGGGTCCGGTTATAGTGACTCGCTTGTCGCTGACCCGCCTTTAACAGGTTTTCCTCTGCCTGTGCCCGAATTTGATCGAGTATCTCAAAACGGCGGGTCCACTCTTGTGGGGTTTCTGACATTTTCGGCAACTTTTGCGACGCCTTATCTCTCCACGTATTGGGCTGGGGCAATTCCCTCCCCAGATTTAGCAATGCGGGTGTGAAACCTGTCGATTCCTGGGAGGAAGAGTTCAGAGCATACATGAATTCTGGCAAATACTTGTCCCAATCCTTTTGGTTGTCACTCACAAACATCTTAAGCATGGGTTTAATAGTACGATTCGTGCGCTCCACGAAATTGGCTTGCGGGTGATACGGACACGTGCTATCCCAGCGGAAATTGAATGTCTCCGATAGCTCTTGTAGGGTCTTATTCAGAAACGGGGTGCCGCGATCTGACAATATAGACTGAGGTACTCCCCATCGATATATCAACTTTCGGACTTGGTCCGCGATCACTTTCGCAGTCGCCGATCTGAGAGGTATTATTTCCACCCACTTCGTAAACTGGTCCTGGAACACCAAAATATACTTATTACCCGCGCTAGTTCGAGGGTATGGCCCCATCAAGTCCGTGGCCACAACTTCCCAAGGTCCCACCATTTTTCGGGGTCCCATTAGTCCCGCCGGTCTTTGTTGGTCGTATTTATTACGTTGGCAGTTTTGGCATCGCTTTACATAGTTGACCACATCGCGATACATCCCTGGCCAAAAGTACAAGCTGGTAATGCGATTATAAGTTTTGTGAGTGCCAAGGTGGCCACACTCAGGTCGATCGTGGTTTTCGACTATAATTTCTCGCCGTTTAGCTTTCGGGACCACTAGCTTCCAACTACTACTGGGTTCTAGTAGTTCGTACTTGGGATTATGACGGTGGATATACAACTGATCTCCCTCAATGCGCCAGTCTGGGTGGCGATCCGGTTGCTCCGTGACCCCTTTTAACTTGTTCTTATACCATTGGTCATCGGTAACCGGTCGGCAATCTCCTACGGCTGCGGCTTCCGCATCAAACATCTGCCGCATTCCATCTCCCTGCGCGGACAGTGTGTCCCCATCTTCCCCTGAAAGATCTTCTGCTAGTCGCGACAAGGCATCCGGGACGTGATGGGACGCCCCAGGCCGGTATTGGAGTTCTAAGTCCCATTCTTGTAATTCCAATGCCCAACGGGCTAATCGACCAGTAGGGTTCCGCAAGTTGTGGAGCCAGCGTAGACTGCTATGGTCCGTAATGACCGTAAAGCGATAACCCTCTAAGTAAGGGCGAAATTTTCGGACGGCCCAAACCACCGCGAGACACTCCTGTTCGGTTACCGAATATTTTCGCTCCGCGGAAGTTAACGTGCGACTCGCATATGCAATGACATATTCGCGGCCTTCGATTAGCTGGGATAACACCGCTCCTAGACCCGTGCTGCTAGCATCTGTCTGTAGCTGAAATGGATGCTCGAACTGCGGCCGAGACAGGAGCGGGGCCGTAGTTAATTTTACTTTTAACTCTTGAAACGCCCTTTCCTGAGCTTCTCCCCAAGACCATTTACGATTTTTCCGTAATAGCTTATTCAGGGGTTCCGACACCGTAGCCAAGTCCGGTACAAACCGTCGATACCAGGAGCATATACCCAGGAATCGTCTAAGGGCTCGAACCGATTTGGGTGGTGGAAGGTCTTGTATGCAGGACGTCTTCTCCGGATCCGTGCGCATACCCTCGGCATCGACCACGAACCCAAGATATCGTAATTCGCGGCATCCGAACTCACATTTTTCTCGGTTTATCCGTAGTCCAGCTTCTTTTAAGCGAGATAAAACCTGCGTTAAATACTGTAAATGGAGCGAGAAGTCTGGGGTGGCCACGAGGATGTCATCGAGGTAAGCAAAACAATATGGTGCCATACTTGGATCAATAATAGAATCCATGAGCCTTTGGAAAGTTGCCGGTCCGTTAGTCAGACCAAAAGGCATGTGCGTAAAGTGATAATGGCCCTTACCAGGAACACTAAACGCCGTAAGTTCTCGACTATCCTTAGCCAGGGGTATTTGTAAGTATGCCTCCTTTAAGTCGATTTTAGATAAATACTGGGCTCGCTGTAGCCCATCTAACAGACTAGTCATATTAGGTATAGGATATGCATCCTTACGCGTTATAGCATTTATCTTTCTAAAATCAATGCAAAATCGTAGCGTTCCGTCTGGTTTTTTTACCATGACTACAGGCGAGCTCCATGGGCTTCGAGACCGTTCGATAATGCCAGCTTCTAGAAGGCGATCGACCTCCGCGTTGATGGCACTCAGGATTTTGGGTGAAACCGGATAGGGTCGCTGCTTGATCGGAGTGGTGTCGCTAACTTCTATTTGATGTACAATGCGTACTCTCTGATTATTCGGACCTTCACTTAATGTTTGTTCCACCATTGCTTCAAGCGTTTTTGCTTGGGAGCTATCCAAAGCTAGGATTCCGCCTAGCTCGATGGGTTCCTCGGGTGCCGTTCGATTAAAAGAGAAGGTTTCGTTTGGATTATCCCCGAAAGAATATTTATCTTGACCGGCATAAATAATCAAATCAAAAGCTTTGATTATATCAAGCCCCATAATAATTGAACTCGAAAGTCCTGGTAAGAGATATAGGGTTGCCGACTCAGTATTCTTCCCTATAGACAGCGAACAATGAACTGACTGATTTACTAACTCATGGCACCCGTTAGCTAGTCGTATTTTGGTCGCGGAGATTTGCTGGACGTTCATATCTGGGAGTAGCACCGTTGGGGATATAAATGACATACTGGAACCAGTATCTACCAATGCCGGCATCCAAGCATTACCAATCCGCACTTTTAAATGCCACCGTTTACATTGGTCATCAGTTAAAGAAACAATGGGTCCATGCTTCCTTTCGTTCGGGGGGCGGTCCCGGACCCGTTTTATCGCCTCCCGCTTTCGTTTCCCGGCTGACACCGCGAGCAATCTCCCGTGGACGATTTCTGGTTACCACAGTTGCGGCAAAATCGCCTACCAGGCTTGGGACAATGTTCGAAGAAGTGGCCTAACTCGCGGCAGTTCCAACATCGTCTTGGTGGGGACGGCAAGGAGACTGCGTTCCCTGTTTTTGAAGCTTGTGGTGTTCTCACAGCTGGCTCAGCTCGTTTTGAATGTATATTTTCAGTGCTCATTGCGGTCGTGGTACAGGCCAACTCGGGAATTAAGGAACTATCTTTGGAAGGCGGAGGCTGATAATTCCTGCGTCTGTCTTGAAGTAGCTCGTATTCCCGGCCAAGTGCTAACAACCGAGGAATGCTGTAAGCATCAGCTTTCCTAATGTAAGTCATATAATCCGGATGGATATTTCTAAAAATCCACTTAAGTTGCGTCCTCTCATCTGGGGGGGGTTCCAGTTTACTTAATAAAGTGCACAGGGCAACCACAAAATCTCCCAGCGATTCATTTTCCCCTTGGGTTCTTTTCCGAATTTCCTCTTCCAGCTGGTCCTGGTAATCGGCTGAAATATACATCTCTCGAAAATTCCGTACGAAATCATCCCATTTATTCCACAATGTGCGATTGAGACGGTACCACTGTAGAGGAAATCCGCCCAACAGGCCTGGCAAACACCCTAGTAATTGGTCGCGGGGTAAGCTGTATGCGATACAATTTTCTTCTAGTCTCAACAAGAATTCATCCGCACTCAGGCGAGGTGAATTGTCGTAGAGGATGTCCCATTTTCGGACTATCTGCATCGGAGATGGTCCCGATACCGCAGGTTTCGAGGAATCATTTGTGGAAGATTGTGTGCTGTTCCCGCTAATCCCGGGTATGATCTGTTGAGGACGGTCTTCGCATAAGAAATCGCGGAAACGCGCTCTTATCTCGTGAACTGATCCTTCCGTACTCACGCCAAATTTGCGACAAGCGCTTTGCAAGGATTCTTTTTTTAATTCGTAAATCCACCCTGTCTCCTTACCTTTCGATGCCTCCGCTTGGTCTACTACCTCGGG